>LGRX02012750.1:0-41656 GCA_001247695.2 Cymbomonas tetramitiformis
TCACCAAGCCCTTCCGCAGCCCGCTTCCTCGCCTTGCTGCCAGCTCAAGGCCCATACCAGCTTGCAAGTTCCGGTGCCCTAACTGCCCTGTGGTTACCACACCGACTTTTATGCCTAAAACTCCGGCGACCTCTTGCACTGTTTCTGACGCCCCTCCCCCAAACGCCATCGCTGCTCCTGCGAGTTGAATGTCGCGGTCTAGTTTGCAGCGGCTGCTTGCGAGGGAGGCGAAGGCCGCACGTAAGCTGCTCACTATGCCCATACCCACGCGATCCTCTGGCGCACGCATGCCACCACGCACCGCAGTTTGAATGCCGCTGTCCAACGTTTGCACATAGTTCGCGAGCGCTCCTGGTATCAAATCGTCACGCGCGTTCTGAAATACCCCCTGCAGCTTCTTGTTCAAGTGACTTTTGCTTCCCCGCGGGATACCGATAGCAGCGGTAGCGCCCGATCCCCCCTCTTCAGGGACCCGATCAGGGATATCCACTCGCAAACGCTTCCTCGCGCGAGAGTCCGCCTGACGTCGCCTTGCTGCAGCGCGCCGTTTCGCAACAGTGGATACTGGCGTCGTCCCAACTGCAGGCGACGCTATACGCGATTCCACAGCGGGCGGTCTAGGGGATGCCACAGCGGGCGCCACAGCGTGCGCCACAGCGGGCGCCACAGGGTGCGCCACAGCGGGCGCCACAGGGGGCGCCACAGCGGGCGCCACAGGGGGCGCCACATCCAACCAGTACTTAGCGAAGGCTGTGATGCGTGAAGCAAGTTCCATGCCACGCTCTACATCTGCTGCATCCACCGGGTACACCTCAGGGAAATCATGCGCCTCTTTGCCAAGGCTTTGCAACAACGGCAGTAAGTCAACTAACACTCGAAGAGAAGACATTGTCCCCGCTAGCTGTTGGGTGTGGCCAAAGCCACAGGTGGGAACCTATGCAATTAGTTCCCCCCTTAAAGTCTAAATCAGTTCCATACTGCAGTAGTAGGGCGGTCCGCTGCTGTACTCTCTCTGACTTTGTTTTTAAAAAGCAGTTCCCAATTCACCCCCCTATAATCGTCCAGGCCCTCTGCTTCCATCAAGACATCCCAAGCGCAAGGTAGACAAGCGAGCGCGTACTGGTAGTCGGTAATATCGCACAGATAGCAATCAGGTCCAAACCATACGTGCACTCTTGCTCTCCTATTGCAATAGTCGCACTTCATGATACTTGAGAGTTTAAGTCTTTCGAGTTTGCACTTTCGCGTCCGGTGTTATGCCCGTTCAGGTCTAGTTCACGCATACACGCATCACCGGCCGCGAGATCTAAGCTCCGATGTGCCTGGACTGATCTCGCGGCCGGTGAAACTTTTCGGTGTACACATCAGATTATGGTATAATTGCGCAAGAAGATGTCACCGGCCGCGAGATCAAAGTCTCCCTGTGACTGGATCGATCTCGCGGCCGGTGAAATTTTTCTTCTTACACATCAGATTGTGTATAATTGCGCAGAAGATGTCTCCGGCCGCGAGATCTAAGCTCCGATGTGACTGGACCGATCTCGCGGCCGGTGAAATTTTTCTTTGTACACATCAGATTATGGTATAATTGCGCAAGAAGATGTCACCGGCCGCGAGATCAAAGTCTCCCTGTGACTGGCCTGATCTCGCGGCCAGTGAAGCGCATGCGCATTTTCAAAGCTTTGCAAGTTAGTTACAGTACGGTTTGGCGAAAGTGCTCACAAGTTTCTCAGTTTGTTTAGTAACACCTAGTTACTAAAATCTTCTATATACTTATACTCTCAATACTTATCGAGAAAAAAATGGCCAGTCGTGGAAGTCAAGCGTTTTCAATAGCCTCCGGCGCGGAAGCGCAACCCAGGCGGAGCAGGCAATCTCTGTTCCCCCCTCGCCTAGGATGCGTGGTGCCGGATTGCCCGCACATTGGAAAGGCACCACTGGTCGAAGTGCAGGCGACGAAGTGCACTCTATGCCAGGGCTTTTTTCACAGGGGGTGCGGCACGGAATCTCCGCAGTACAAAGGGGAATGCAAGCGCTGCGGGGACATTACCCGCGAGCACTGCCTGTTTTGCGGGAAGGGTGCAGCGCAGGGCGCTCCTGTGGGCCACGCATGCAGAATTTGTAAACGCGGGTTTCACGGCCGTTGCGCGGTTGGCCTCGGGGTGGAGATGGACGATATGGCTTCTTGCCATCGGTCCAACTGTAAAGGCCCGTTTCACGGGCTGTACAAAACTGAACCTGCGTTTTTTGACAAGCAGCCCTCCGGCTCATTGGCCTTGCCAGCACAGGAGGCAGCAGGGGAGGCGATCGCGGCAGCAGGAGGGGAGGCTGCACAGCAGGCGGCAGGGGAGGCGATCGTGGCAGCAGGAGGGGAGGCAGCGGAGGCAGGAGCGGTCCCCATGCCTATTTCCTTTTCATGCCTTTTGACGATAGGAGAAGGGGAGGCGTCAGAGGAGGAAGCACAGGAGGCAGCACAGCAGGCAGCAGGGGAGGCGCATGCGGCAGCAGGAGGGGAGGCTGCACAGGTGCCAGCACCTGTGCAGGCAGCAGGGGAGGCGCATGCGGCAGCAGGAGGGGAGGCTGCACAGAAGCCAGCACAGCAGGCAGCAGGGGAGGCGCTCGCGGCAGCAGGAGGGGAGGCTGCACAGGAGCCAGCACCTGTGCAGGCAGCAGGGGAGGCGATCGCGGCAGCAGGAGGGGAGGCTGCACAGGAGCCAGCACCTGTGCAGGCAGCAGGGGAGGCGATCGCGGCAGCAGGAGGGGAGGCTGCACAGGAGCCAGCACCTGTGCAGGCAGCAGGGGAGGCGATCGCGGCAGCAGGAGGGGAGGCTGCACAGGAGCCAGCACCTGTGCAGGCAGCAGGGGAGGCGATCGCGGCAGCAGGAGGGGAGGCTGCACAGGTGCCAGCACCTGTGCAGGCAGCAGGGGAGGCGATCGCGGCAGCAGGAGGGGAGGCTGCACAGGTGCCAGCACAGCAGGCAGCAGGGGAGGCGATCGCGGCAGCAGGAGGGGAGGCTGCACAGGTGCCAGCAGGGGAGGCGATGAAGGCAGGACCTGCAGAGGAGCCTGGGGAGGAGGATCCTGCTTCGAGGGTACAGCCTTCCCTGCTGTACCCTCCTGATTGGCAAGCGCAGCTGGAAAGAGCCGGCTTTCGTCGCTTATATGCAAGATGAAGCGGACCTGGACAGCCTGCACGAGGAGTTTCACAAAGGGTACCAGACGAAAAAAGTGCGGCAGAACTTCATGGAGTGCAAGGAGAAAGGGGTGAAGGTTCACTCGACACCGGACGATCACCGGTTCATTGTCGACGTGGAGGAGAAGACAGGGTTGATGAATCGGTTGGAGGCGTTGGGGGGGGATGTGCTGGGAAAGCTGGGGGAGGTGGATAGCAGGGACTTAGAAATGCGCTCTGGAATGATGGCACGGACATGCCTTATGACGCACTGCGGAGCGGAGCGGCAAGGGAGGCACTACGACGAGGGGGAGTACGGAGTGCTCACGGTGTACACGGAGGAGTATCAGTTTGTGGTGTACCCTGGGTCGCACAAGGTGAAGGTGGGGGAATCCCATGAGGGCAGGGGGTTGGCGGGGGTAACACTCTTCTTGAATGCGAGGAGTGTGGTGGTGTTTCATGGGAGGTTGGTGCATTGCGGGGCGGAGTTCAAGCACACGGGGTGGCCGCGCTGGTCCGTACACTTTTACATCGACTTGGTGGGAGCGAACCCGCCGGAGAACGTGACGTTTCCGGTACGGGCCTTGTCCGGTCCGCTCTCGCGGATACAGGCCTTGGACTCACGACAGCTGCTGCCTAATCCGCCGATGACAAAATATTATTTTAGAGCTTTGTATGAGGAGATCAACTACTGCGTGGCGATAAATTGTAATTCTCCCACGATCGCCTGGACCCTCCACGAGAAGGTGAGCCTGCGGAATAGTCTTCGGGGGGATATGGCGTTTGGGAGGGTGGTGACGCACGAGAAGCACCCGAGCAAGTGCTGGATTGCGGGCCCCGCGGTGAAACCTGGGAAACCGCAGAACGGGGTGGGTTGCTGGGTGTATGGGCCGTGGAGTCTGGAGGGGGCGGAGTCAGGAAAGCGTCGTTTGGTGCTGTTCCGAGTGAGCAGCCTCACGGCTAAAGGCGGAAAAAGGTTGCAAATTATGATCGAGGAGGAGGCAAGGAAGGAGGCTGCTGATCTTCTGCTGGAAGCCTGCAAGTGCTTTCAGGAGGCGCACAAGGCGGGCACTTTTGAGCAGGTCGCCAGCTTCAATCACCACTGGAAGAAAGAAGAAGACTTTCTGGCTGGTGAGCTGAAGCCGGTGTATGGGGGGCCAGCGGATGCTGTCCCGAAAACAGGTGCAGCGGCGGAGGCCAAGAATGCGGCCAGAAAGCGGGAGGAGGTGGCGAGGCAGCAGGCGGCGGCGAAGGAGGCAGCCACAAAGAAGGCTGCAGCGACCAGGAAAGCAGCAGCGGAGGCAGCCAAGGTTGCAGCGAAGAAGGCAGAGCAGCAGGCGAAGGCAAAGGCAGCAGCGGAGGCAAAGGCAGCAGCGGCGGCTGCTCAGAAGAAGGCAACAGCAGCTGCTGCTGAGAAGGCAGCGAAGGAGGCAGCAGCTGCTGCTGCTGCTCAGAAGGCAGGGAAGAAGGCCAAGGCAGGGAAGGTGGCAGGGACGAAGAGGAGTGCGGATGAGGCAGCGGCAACTACCACGAGAACCAGATCCAAGCGGCAGGTTGGTCCCCGTGGGGTTCCGGTGGGGTCGCAAGAGACCTTGCCAACACCCATTGCTACTGCTACGGAGGAGGCAGGGTGGGAGGAGGATATGTTTTCTCCGTTGGAGCCCCTGAATCTGTGGCAAGGCACGCCATCGGAGGAAACCAGGTCGGTGGACGGGGTGAGCCTCGGCAGGGAGGAGGGGGCGGCAGGCCTGATGGAACTGGTGTCACAGGCGGAGGTCGTGACACCAAGTCAGGAAATACTGCGGGAGATCGCTGACGTGAAAGCAAAGCTGCAACTTGCTAAACTGAAGCGAGAGTTGGCAGAGCTAGAAACACAGCCTGAGCCCGAACCACCTGTCGTCGCCCATGCGAAACCCGCCGAATCCGCGGCGACGATTGCTGCCGAATCCGCGCCGACGGTTGCTGCCGAGACACCGCCGCCGATTGCTGCCGATACTGCGCCGCCGGTAGCGTCTGAGCCTCCCGGGGCTGGTATGGGCTTTGGCGTGGCTCCGATGCCGGTGGCGTGGTATCCGACTGGGAACCCCTTTCCTTCTCAGGGACCGGCTGGCAACAACCCTCTGGTTCAGCTTGCGCAGTTGCAAGGATTGGGGCTTGGACAGCAATATGCGAGCCCCTTTCTGGGGGGAAGCATGAACAGCCTGATGTTGCAGGCGCAACCGCACGGGGTGGAGCCAACCATGTCCGTCACCATGTCTGTGAACCAGGTGCAAATGTTGCGTGCTGCTATGCTGGGCGGCAACCAAGGAGGTGGCCAGCCTAATCTAAGCCATGCGAGCCTGAATTTTGATGAGTTTTGCAATGTGCTGGGGCCACACTTTGGGCGGCGGTAGGTAGGACATAATGTGTTTGTTACGTATTGTTAATGTTATTTTAGAGTATTGCTAGTGTTGGTGTGCTTTCATGCTTGCAATATGCATGCACATGGTTGCATGCATGCATGGTGTGCTTTCATGCTTGCATTCATTCTTGCAATATATTGTGGCATGTTGATAACTTTCTACATGTTATAATTGCCGAACACCACGGTTCGAACGTGCACACACTTGATTCCGATGTTATTATGAATAATTCCCTCTAGCACCCGCGCACTGAAAATGGCCTGTCCAGGCCCCAGAAACAGCCATTTTCGCCCCCGGCGAGCACCCAAATAAAATTTTCTCATTATTTCTTCGACAAAGTGTTTAGTGAGGGTCCCCAAAAGATCCCACGAACTTCAAACACGCGATCCCGATCTTATATCCAATTCCTCTAGCACCCGCGCACTCAAAATGGCCTGTCCAGGCCCCAGAAACAGCCATTTTCGCCCCCGGCGAGCACCCAAATAAAATTTTCTCATTATTTCTTCGACAAAGTGTTTAGTGAGGGTCCCCAAAAGATCCCACGAACTTCAAACACGCGATCCCGATCTTATATCCAATTCCTCTAGCACCCGCGCACTCAAAATGGCCTGTCCAGGCCCCAGAAACAGCCATTTTCGCCCCCGGCGAGCACCCAAATAAAATTTTCTCATTATTTCTTCGACAAAGTGTTTAGTGAGGGTCCCCAAAATATCCCACGAACTTCAAACACGCGATCCCGATCTTATATCCAATTCCTCTAGCACCAGCGCACTCAAAATGGCCTGTCCAGGCCCCAGAAACAGCCATTTTGGCCCCCGGCGAGCACCCAAATTAAAATTTCTCATCATTTCTTCCACTAAGTAGTTCGTGATGGTCCTTGAAAGGTCCCACGAACTTCAAACGCGTGATTTGGTCACCTAACTGAAATCCTCTAGCCCCCGCGCACGCAAAATGGTCCGCTCAGGCCCCAGAAACAGCCATTTTGGCCCCCGGCGAGCACCCAAAAAAAATATTCTCATCATTTCTTCCACTAAGTTGCCCGTGATGGTCCTTGAAAGGTCCCACGAACTTCAAACGCGCGATTTGGTCACCTAACTGAAATCCTCTAGCCCCCGCCCACTCAAAATGGCCCGAAAACAGCGTTTTTTTCCCCCGGCGAGCACCAAAAAAAAAAACCAAAATTTTTTCCTCACGGGGTCTTATTATTGCCCTAATAAGGCCTAGTAACTCTCCAAACATCATAAAACCTCCATTTAGATCGATTATGCATTTTCTTGCCGAACTTTTTGCGACGGCTCTACGAGGAGTCACTAATACTAGATACTACTATAGGGTACCTAATATTGTACTCTCCATGACACTACCTGACTACGAAGTGGTCACTCGCCTAGGCACTACCAATGTAATGCAGCACGAGGGCATACACGACGGTTTGCATGCTAGATATATATTTCTAGGGCACTACCGATTTATGTGCTAATTACATGCCTCTTAAGGCACTACCCTTTAACGTGCTTCTAAGCACTACCTACAAACGAGATCACAACGAGTCATCGAAGAGCAGATTTTGAAGATGTTGATGGAGTTACAATTTCAGGTCCCTCGAAGATCATCACACGCCATGGGGACGTGGAGAAGGGTCAAAACTGAAAATAGGCCTTGGCAGATCGCGTCAAGTAAGATGGCTGTAAAATGTCGACGATGCCGATACAAAACGCGTCGAATTTTCTGAAAATTGAAGCCGTTGATGAACAACGTTTGAGGGGGTTGCTGTTTAGGTTGATGTCGAGGAATTCCAACTTCCAGAGGGGTAGGGAGGAGAGAAGGGTCGACGAACGCGATCCGGCTGTAAATCTGGCCAGAAAATCTGCCAAATGGCTGATTAGTAAAGATTGACGTAAAGGTCAAAGTTCTTGAAGTAAAGATGCCCGGTCGACGGGTTGCTACTTCCCAGAAGTCCATTGTCCTACATAAAAATACGGCTGCCTCTAAAAACTTCGAAGGTGGCAAAATCGACAGTCGATGGCGAATTGGGTTGGCACTACCAATTTTCAGGATCTGAAGTAGGGGGGCGATCAGAAAACAGGCAGAGAGCGGACAGCGCGGCTGGATTCAGCGAACTCGGAGTTGATGCTGCGTGATAAGCCAGGGATGCGGCTGAAATTTGAGTGCCAAAAGTGGGGTCACAACTCCCACTTAAGGCTAAGAAATTCCGGGGAGACCAAATCCCGAAATAACTGTGACTACTGGGGTCACCACTCCCCAGAAGTCGCTGTAAGAGGTCGCAGCGGCCGAAATGGGCAAGAGAACGCGAGGAGCCATGCCGGCTGTAAAATTAAGCTAGGGAAAAGCGGGAATCCCAAGATCTGCTGATCAGAAATCTGAAACAAACAGAGGAAGCGTAAGCGAGGCCCATAACCTCATGAGAAACCCGAAATAAACTAGCTATATGAGGGGGGAAAGAAGGCGGTACGACAGCTGCCACAGAGTGGCAGGCAGCTGAAGGACAAGGCTTGCGGATAATATTACCAAGTAAGGGCTGGCGGCTTGCGCCGCCAAGTTATTACGAAGGGAAGATTGTCTGAGAGTCAGGCGCAGGTCGTAGTGTCATCGTCATAACGCGTGACACCGCGACCGCGACACTGCGATGCTAAAGGTGAGTGCTACGAGGAGTCACTAATACTAGATACTACTATAGGGTACCTAATATTGTACTCTCCATGACTATTTCCCGTTTTTAAGTCGTGAATTCGTGTATGTCCGTTATTGAAATTGTAATAATTCCCATTGGGGTCGGTCATTTCGTTGTCACTTTTTACAAGTGTGACGTTGTCATAGTCGATACGAGGAGTGAAACTAAGAGAGCCTTGATTCAAATCTTGGTCCGAATACATTCCGATGCTATATAACATCGCGATGAGATGGTCCATCGAACTTGTTTTTTTTCTACGCAATTCTAATTCATTCTGAAAGACGTTGATAAAATCGTCAACGTAGTCGGTTTTATCACTCAATTTCTTGCCAATCTTTCCCGATTGAATACTTCGTTGCAAAACTTTTCCTTGAGTGTCAAAAAACTTGTATCTTTCTATACCGATGATTTTCACCAGACTTGAGTTTTTTTGTATTATACAATTTGGGCGTAAGTTGAACTTGTTTGATTCGAGTGGTTTCATTTGTATACGCGGTGTTCAACATTTCAATGATTTCCTCGCTTGTGTATTTCGTGTACACCTCAGTCCACTTGCTCGCTTGCAAACTAAACACCTTTACAAAATTGTTGACGACATTCTTCCATTGCTTTTTAGTGGCCTCGGCGATGCCTTCCTCAGCGTCCAAGATTTCAAATATCTCATATCTAGATAATGCTGGATGTGACACCCTGTGTGTGTCACAGTCCTCTGTCTGTGTGGGATATATAGTGCCAACTATATATTGAGGTGCTGATAACTCAGAATGCTTACACTTCAGATAACATAACAAGTCCCCTTAGATTGAGTGTCGCTCGGCTTAAGCCCGAAACCCTGAACCTGTGACAGCCGTACTGTACGGAGTACTAGTACAGACAGAGGACTGTGACACACACGGGGTGTCATATCCAGCACACCACCCTGTACTATTACGGAGGAAGAGTTAGGGTGGAACAGGCAGTGTTAGGTGAAACAAAACACACCATCTCAAGCGGTGGAAACAGATTGCTAGTGGGGGCCTGTGCTCTTGGCCAGGGCGGTCCCAAATCTCTAGCTAGCACTACACACTGAAGGCTACTGTGCCCGTGATACAGATCTAGCGGTGCTACTAGGCTTTTGATAGTAACTCTAGCCACCTTTAAAGTGGTCCACAGAGCAGAGTTCACAAAGATTGAAGTTGTTGTAGTTCTCAAATTGAAAGTTCAGATTGCAGATGTCGAAGCCGTCAGAGTCCAGATTGAAGATGTTGTAGAAGGCAGTCGGTCCAGTGTCCAGAAGGTCGGAGTCAGTGAAGCAGCCCACTGTGCCATTCTGATAACCAGAGCAGTCACCGTACACCACCGACCGTGTAGTAATCTCCACATCACAAAGTGCTGTGGCGGTGACGGTGTCGATCATGGCGATGCTCACACACAGAAACAAAGCGGGGATAGCTGCTGCCGTGAGGAATGCTCCGATTGAAGGTGTCCGTACACCACCAACCCGTGGAGCGGGTGGTGGTACGGCATCATGCGAGTCCCCGTCGTCAGACTCCGTGCCAGCCACGCTGGCCGAATCATGCGTGGAAGAAATGTACGGAGGCAGGTGTTTGAAGGTTTGAAGTGAGACCTGCGGCTCGGGCTCGAAGAAGCCCAATTTTACAGACATGTTGTCCATAAAGGACTGCTCGAAGGGCGCCTCACCGTCAGCGAACTGCTTCGGGTAAATTCCCGCGTCCCCCTCGGCCTCGATCGCCACTTCCGGCTCATGCTCCACGACGGCATCGTCGATCACGGAGGGCGCGGCCGAACCGAAGTGTACCATCGGAAAGTGCTGAGTTCCGGACTCAGCACCACCAGCCACCTGCTTGAGCTCTCGGAGAGCGGTGCGCAGGGAAGATATCTTACCCCGATTGGCCGGCCCCGGGCCGAACTGAGTCGCCAAAATGAGGCCCGGGCCGAAGAGGGACCGAAAGAGAAATTGCTTTGGGGCCGAACCAATTTGGCGCAAATTTCTAAAAATTTGATGAAAATTTTGCGATTTTTGCATTTTCCCATACTTAAGATTAAAATTTTCGCGCCTGCGGCGGGCATTTTGTAGTTCGGACCGGGCGGGCCGAAGACGGGCCGAAAGAATTTTTGATTTGGGGCCGTACCAGCTCAACGGAAGATATCTTCCCTGGCGGTGCGTGCTTCATGCACGCGGGTAGCAAGGAGTGAGGGTTGGGTGGGCGTCAATCCCGCGTACTGTGCTCGGAGCCCCACGTCAATGTCCTCGGAGAACGTGAAGGGCTCCTCGTCCTGCCGAACCAAGGGATGATCATGCTGTGCACACAGTCGAGCAAAGGCGGTGTCGTCCTCAGTGTCAAACGCGGTCTGGAAGGCGGACACGAGGCCGTCGGCGTCGTCGGCTTGCTCAATCACGCACTCGTCGCACTTGATGTCGGCGGTGGGGCAATTCGCGGAGTCATGCCAAAACCCCGGAGGGCATCGGACACACTCCGGAACGAAGGCCTTGGAGAGGACGTGGAAGGAGACATGTCTCGCCGTAAGCCTTCTTGTCGTTGTTGCGGCGTCGGTCGCCTTGTTGCCAATTCCCGCCCTTGGGAAGGGGAGAAGCGGCAAAGCGGTGTTGCCATTCACGCTTCCGGCCGTGAAACTTCCCATCTTCCCGACGGTTCTGGCGGTCACGCCAGGAGGAGGGCGGAAAGTGCACACCTGGCTTGCCTGTCGGCTTGCCCGTAGCCGGAGCCGGCCATCTCGTCGTCGGCTCGTCGCGTGCATCCTCGTCGGAGAGCGTCGCAAGCACTTTGTTGGCGGCGTCGATGTGGAATTGGAACTCCTTGACCAGGGCCTTCACGTCAACGTCGGACGGCAGACCAGAGTACAGCACGTTGGACTTGTCCACGAAGGGCACGTGCTTGCTCCTGCCGGCGTTCGCATCCCAAATCTCGAGGACGTGGGCGTAGATGTCTTCGAGCTCGACCTTGGCCAACTCAACGTC
Source organism: Cymbomonas tetramitiformis (assembly GCA_001247695.2). Taxonomy (NCBI): domain Eukaryota; kingdom Viridiplantae; phylum Chlorophyta; class Pyramimonadophyceae; order Pyramimonadales; family Pyramimonadaceae; genus Cymbomonas; species Cymbomonas tetramitiformis. The sequence continues at coordinate 11,247 of LGRX02012750.1, forward strand.
GAGACGCAGCGGGGTGATCACCTTGTCGTAGAACTCGGGGTCGAGAGAAGCCAGAAGCTGCTTCTTGGCCATCATGCCGTCGAGTGGTCCAGAGGCGCCGTTGCCGATAGCAGTCAGGCATGCGTCGAAATCCTGAATAAGAGGATCGGGATCTTTCTTGTCGTCGAAGTAAATGGAGCAAAGCTCCTCGTAATGCCCAAGAGGTCGAACCACGCGAGGGATCAACCTCTTAGTCACCTCCAGAAGGGCACGCTTGCCATCTTGAGGCGAAGCCCGTCCCGAAGCCTCAACCCAACGCCGCGCGGGTGAGCTAGGAGAAGTCAACGATGTCAAAGTCGAGAAGAGGATGGCATTGAAGATGGCGTTGACCTCCTTTTGCGCGTCCGCCAAATCAAAAAGAGCGGCGTTGTTGGGGTCCTTCTGCTCGAACGCGCGCTGCAAGGACTTCACAATAGCCGTCCAGAGCGTGTTACGGCGTACTTCATCTCCATGAAAGGTTTCCTCCTTGGAGCCCAAGGCGTCGCGAGAAATCCTCTTGATAATGTCGACATCCCAAGTGGAATTTTGGACAGCCGCAGCTCGAGTCCGGTCCGGAGCCGTGAGATTGACAGCCGGAGAATTTGGCGTCGGTCTATAGCGAGACCCGACGTCGCGTGAAAAAATCGTGTCTAGTCGAATTCGATTGTTGGCCCCCAAGGGAGGCGTGACGTGTGAATTCACGCTCATGATGAAAATCCAATAGGTGGGAGCGTTGGAGTAGAGGGCCGATGTCGTAGAACACAGAAAAGAGACGGTCGAGAGCCGCAAGATGCAGTTTCGGAACGGATAATCAAGGAAGCCGTAACTGTGAAATTGCAAGATCGTAACGCGGCGGCCAAGGAAACTCACGACAAAAATTGATCAAGTTCCAGTCGAGTAAAATCCAACGCGGACAATACAAATCAATCCCAGGTAGGCGAACGCTGCAGCGATACCAAATTTAATCCACCCGCAAACTAGCTCTCGACCGCAACTGCGAAAATCACGACAACAAATTGGGCCCCCAACGCCCCACCAAGCGGAGTGGCTTAGCCACTCATGCAATCAAAAGTAGTGGAAGGTGCCTGGCGCACCATAACCTGTGGGATATATAGTGCCAACTATATATTGAGGTGCTGATAACTCAGAATGCTTACACTTCAGATAACATAAAAAGTCCCCTTAGATTGAGTGTCGCTCGGCTTAAGCCCGAAACCCTGAACCTGTGACAGCCGTACTGTACGGAGTACTAGTACAGACAGAGGACTGTGACACACACGGGGTGTCACATCCAGCAGTCTGTACTAGTACTCCGTACAGTACGGCTGTCACAGGTTTAGGGTTTCCGGCTAAAGCCGAGGTACACTCAATCTAACGGTCTTCTTATGTTATCTTAAGTGTAAGCATTCTGTGTTTCGCCGCCTCAATATATAGTCAGCACTATATATCTCACAGGTTATGGTGCGCCAGGCACCTTCCACTACTTTTGATTACATGAGTGGCTAAACCACTCCGCTTGGTGGGGCGTTGGGGGCCCAATTTGATGTCGTGATTTTCGCAGTTGCGGTCGAGAGCTAGTTTTATACGGGCGGATTAATTTGGTATCGCTGCAGCGTGCGCCTACCCGGGATTATTTTGTATTGTCCGCGTTGGATTTCACTCGACTAAGGCTTGATCAATTTTTGTCGTGGGATTCCTTGGCCGCCGCGTTTCGATCTTACAAATTCACAGTAACGGCTTCCTTAATTATCCGTTCCGACACTGCATCTTACGGCTCTCGACCATCGCTTTTCTGTGTTCTTCGACATCGGCCCTCTACCCCAACGCTCCCACCTACTGGATTTTCATCATGAGTATTAATTCACACGTCACGCCTCCCTTGGGGGCCAACAATCGCATTCGACTAGACACGATTTTTTCACGCGACGTCGGGTCTCGCTATAAACCGACGCCAAATTCTCCAGGGCTTAACCTCACGGCTCCGGACCGGACTCGCGCTACGGCTGTCCGGAATTCTACTTGGGACGTCGACATCATCAAGAGAATTTCTCGCGACGCCTTGGGCTCCAAGGAGGACACCTTTCATGGAGACGAAGTACGCCGTAACACACTCTGGACGTCCATTGTGAAGTCCTTGCAGCGCGCGTTCGAGCAGAAGGACCCCAACAACGCCGCTCTTTTTGATTTGGCGGACACGCAAAAGGAGGTCAACGCCATCTTCAATGCCATCCTCTTCTCGACTTTGACTTCGTTGACTTCTCCTAATTCACCCGCGCGGCGTTGGGTTGAGGCCTCGGGACGGGCTTCGCCTCAGGATGGCAAGCGTGCCCTTCTGGAAGTGACCAAGAGGTTGATCCCTCGCGTGGTTCGACCTCTTGGGCATTACGAGGAGCTTTGCTCCATTTATTTCGACGACAAGAAGGACCCCGACCCCCTTATCCAAGATTTCGACGCATGCCTGACTGCTATTGGCAACGGCGCCTCTGGGCCTCTCGACGACATGATGGCCAAGAAGCAGCTTCTGGCTTCTCTCGACCCCGAGTTCTACGACAAGGTGATTACCCCCCTTCGTCTCGACGTTGAGTTGGCCAAGGTCGAGCTTGAGGACATCTACGCCCACGTCCTCGAGATTTGGGACGCCAACGCCGGCAGGCGGAAGCACGTGCCCCTCACGGACAAGAACATCCTGTATTCTGGCCAGCCGTCCGACGTTGACGTGAAGGCCCTGATCAAGGAGTTTCAATTCCACATCGACGCCGCCAACAAAGTCCTCGCAACGCTCTCCGACGAGGATGCGCACGACGAGCCGACGACTAGATGGCCGGCTCCACCTACGGGCAAGCCTACGGGCAAGCCAGGTGTGCACTTTCCACCCTCCTCCTGGCGTGACCGCCAGAACCGTCGGGGAGATGGGAAGTTTCACGGCCGAAAGCGTGATTGGCAACAGCGCTTTGCCGTTTCGCCCCTTCCCAAGGGCGGGAATTGGCCGCAAGGCGTCCGACGCCACAACAACGACAAGAAGAATTACGGCATGCACTCCGTCTCCTTCCACGTCCTCTCCAAAGCATTTGTACCGGAGTGTGTCCGTTGCCCTCCGGGGTTTTGGCATGACTCCGCGAATTGCCCCACCGCCGACATCAAGTGCGACGAGTGCGTAATTGAGCAAGCCGACGACGCCGACGGCCTCGTGTCCGCCTTCAGGACCGCGTTCGACACTGAGGACGACACCGCCTTTGCTCGACTTTGTGCCCAACATGATCATCCCTTGGTTCGGCAGGACGAGGAGCCCTTCACGTTCTCCGAGGACTTTGACGTGGGGCTCCGGGCACAGTACGCGGGATTAACACCCACCCAACCCTCACTCCTTGCTACCCGCGTGCACGAAGCACGCACCGCTCTCCGTGAGCTCAAGCAGGTGGCTGGTGGTGCTGAGTCGGACACTCAGCACTTTCCAATGGTCCACTTCGGTTCGACCACGCCCTCCGTGATCGACGATGCCGTCGTGGAGCATGAGCCGGAAGTGACGATCGAGACCGAGGGGGACGCGTTGATTTACCCGAAGCAGTTCGTTGACGGTGAGCCGCCCTTCGAGAAGTCTTTTATGGACAACATGTCTGTGCAATTGGGTTTCTTTGAGCCCGCAACAGAGGTGTCAGCTAATTCCTTCAATCCCCTCCCTCCGTATATTTCTTCCACGCATGATTCCGCTAGCGTGGCTGACACGGAGTCCGACGGCGGGGACTTGCATGCTGCCGTCCCACCACCCGCTCCACGGGTTGGTGGTGTACGGGCACCTTCATTCGGCACATTCCTCACGGCAGCAGCTATCCCTGCTCTGTTTCTGTGCGTGAGCATCGCCTTGATCGACACCGTCACCGCCACTGCACTTTGTGATGTGGAGATTGCTCCACGGTCGGTGGTGTACGGTGCCTGCTCTGGTTATCAGAATGACACAGTGGACTACTTCACTGACCCCGACCTTCTGGACACCGGACCGACTGACTTCTACAACATCTTCAATCTGGACTCTGGTTATCTGGACTCTGACTGCTTCAGCAGCTACAGTCTGGACTTCCAATTTGAGAACTACGACAACTACAATCTTTGTGAACTCTGCTCTGTGGACCACTTTCAAGGTGGCTAGAGTTACTGTCAGAAGCCTAGTAGCACAACTAGATCTGTATCACAGGCACAGCAGCCTTCAGTGTGTAGTGCTAGCTAGAGATTTGGGACCGCCCTGGCCGAGAGCACAGGCCCCCACTAGAAATTTGTTTCCACCGCTTGAGATGGTGTGTTTTGTTACCCCTGACAATCTGCCTGTTCCGCCCTAACTCTTCCTCCGTAATAGTACAGGGTGGTGTGCTGGATGTGACACCCTGTGTGTGTGTCACAGTCCTCTGTCTGTACTAGTACTCCGTACAGTACGGCTGTCACAGGTTTAGGGTTTTCCGGCTAAAGCCGAGGTACACTCAATCTAACGGTCTTCTTATGTTATCTTAAGTGTAAGCATTCTGTGTTTCACCGCCTCGATATATAGTCAGCACTATATATCTCACAGATAAAGTGTCCTTTGTGCTCCGGTCCGTAGTAGTGTTGGCCGTAGCGGAGGTCGATGCAATTGATGTAGGTGCGGCTCGAGCGGATGTAGATGCATCGGTTGTGGTTTGAGAGGTGGCTTGAGCTCTAATAGGTCTTGGCTTGGGCACGGCATATTTCAATTTCTTCTCCTCAACACAACGGCTTAGAAATTTGCTTTCGGCATCGGTCCAATCGCATTTGCTCAATGTCGCTTCTTGAGGACAATAATCGGGATTGTTTTTGGCTCTCAATATTATTTTTTGTTTGTTTTGCGCCTCACTCGTTCGGTCATAATATTTTCTCATTTGGGCTCTCTTTTTTTCATCGATTTTATATAGCTTCTCCTTGAGGTATTGCGGGTATGTCTTTGGGTAGTCATTTTTCAAGCGGTATTCTTTCTCGGACATTTCGGACATTTTTGTTATCTTATACTATTAATGACTATTGTCTTTAAGTGGATAAAACGCATTAATAATATATTTATTGATAACAATGAGATTATTGGAATTGTTCAGTGGAACTTGTTCCGTGTCAAAAGCGTTTCGAGACAAACATCCTAATTGCGAGATTGTTTCATTAGACATATTGCCAAAGTATAATCCGACGATAAGCGGTGATATATTACAATGGGATTATACCACTTATGCACCTAAACACTTTGATGTCATTTGGGCTAGTCCACCGTGCACCCAATACTCGAAGGCTCATAGAAAGGGTGAGCGTGATTTGGATTTAGCCGATGCCATTGTGAAACGCACATTGGACATTATCGATTATTTTCAACCCACACATTGGTATCTCGAAAATCCAAGTGACGGGGGATTATTGCAACATAGAGACTTTATGCAACCGATGACGGAGTACGAACACACCTGTTGCTATTGTAAATATGGATTTGCATATCGAAAAATGACAAATATATGGACGAACAAAGTGAATCTGAATATGAAAATGTGTAATAAACAATCTTCATTTTGTGAAAACAAACGCAAATATGGCAAACATATAGCTACCGCTCAGATGTCACGGAGTTCGTTGGCTCGAGACGTTTCGTACGGCGTGAAACATAAGGAGAAAGCATATAAGATACCATATAGTCTTCTAATGGAGTTACTCGATTGAAAAAGGGAGGTTGGGTGGTGGGAGGTGCTACTTTTTGGAAAAGTTTTTCATATGACAATAGAATGAAATAATATATTTATGCGAATTCTAAAATACTTTCTAGAAAAGCCAACCTCCCACCTCCCACCTCCCTTTTTTATGAAAATATTTTCCACTTAAAGACTTTGATAACAAAAATAATGTAAAGAAGGATGTCTCGACAAAGTAATACGCAAATTTAAATAATAACGATAATGAATAATTCATTACAATTCCACCGATATGACCCTCCCTGCCGATACCATTAATTTTGAGGTAAAGAGACAAATCACCATTGTCTCATTAGGGCCTCCCGTGGCATCGGCCCCACCATCGAAGGCAGTCCCAGCGGCGCTACCTTCTGCACTCGATGTCACTTGCAGATAACAACTTGAATTTGTTCCAAGCGACGAGTAACCTGACAATCGGCGAGGTTCATTGTCTAGGCATAGATTTAATGGCAACACAAATGAGTTGTTAAAATAACCCGTGCGAGATTGCATATGATTGGAACCCATCATTGAATATTGGTCACCTTGTGAATGTGTTATATTCATATACGCTTGTAAAGGACTATTTGGGAATGCGGGTGTAAGCACATTGTTCACACTCCACGAGTACCTAAACGTTCGATTTCCACCAATTGTCTTTGATGGCAATTCAAAAAACTTTTCCTATTCTATTTGTATATTTTGCGATTCCCGTTTTGTTGACGGTCCTATAGTTTAATGGTCTCGTAATCGCGTAAGCTTTGTTCCAACAATTTACGGGAAGCGCAAATCTTACGTTCTTATTGTTAGTTGAATCACTTTGAAAAAAGGTTGCATAGTTTTGGAAAATGATGGTCAATGCACCTTTTGAAATCAATTCTTCAATATTTTGTTCCACGACCCCAGATGAGAATGATAGTGTGGTAATCGATGCCGAAACATTGGTGAGCGTAAAACTTGCATTTTGAGCAAATTGTTGCGAAGCCACGTCGGGGTCGGTAAATGTCCCAGGCTCTTGATCGTTTTCACCGTAAAGCAAACACGACACCGCATTATCGGTGAATAATCTAATTCTTATTGCGCCTAAAACCGATGTATCAATAATGGACGGCTCGCAAGTCCCCATAAAGCCTAAAATATTGTTTAGGATGAACTCGCGTCCTTGTGCATTACCGGCGGCATCGTCTTCATCTGACGACCTTGTAATTTTGCCTGCGGCCAATTAAATTCCTTCGGACCCAAAATTGGACAAAACTGTCCTATAAGTAATCTCATTTTCCAAATGGTCGCTGACCAAATGCTTGACTTGTTGTATATCACTCGCCTGCGCCACCGATTGATTCACGATGACCCCATTTATGCTTACCTCATAGCGAGAGAAGAGATTAAAGATTTCGGGCAAGAATGTGTGACACGTTTTGGGGCCTCCTCCCGCCGCTGGAGTATATGTAAACGATTTATTGGTTTTGGCAAAAAATCTAATCGCAAATTTTCGAGTATCAATGAAACTATTTACCGGGAGATTCAGCTCAATGACGCCTCCTCCGGAATTTATTACGGTCGAGTTTGATGTTAACAATTCAAATTGGTTCTGGCTAAAGTCTGTCATTTGCGTGGTCGCGTATGAAAGTGATTCGGGAAAGTAAGTATCAAGCATCTTGTATATATATAATATATATTACATGCATATAAAAATTATTGAGAATCGTGACTAATGACGTTAACCTTTAAAGAAAAACTAAAATATATGTTTCCGGCTCGTGCTTGTGTTATCAAACTTGACGGAGTGCGCCCATTTTCTTTGACTATTTGAAACATCAGCCGGCCACGTGAATCGGTCAATGCAAAGTTGATTTGAGACAACAAAGTTGGACTACAGTAATACTGCATATTTAAGAGAACAGGATATGCGGTCAGCCAGCCTCATCGGAAAAAAGTAAACCCCTCCCCCAACACGCCGGCGCTTAACGAAGCGCGATCCAGTAAGGTCAGCGATAGCCAGGTTTGTTCCTTATTTGCGACCATACAAATTGTAGGGCTAAATCACGCTGGAAATGCTATGTCACGGAACGGGCAGCGAGCCAGCGTATTCTGTTAAATTCTGAAGAAATTTCCTGACTCCCAGTATGGATCCCAGTACTAGGCAGGAGCTTAGGGAACTTCATAGTTATTTAAAGGATGGAGTTATTAGCCAAGAAGACTACGACGACCTCAAGCGCATCGTCATGGTTCGGATTGACGCGATAGCACAGGCTACGGGAGGGATACACATAGTGAAAAATATGGTTATTTTCACCCTGCATTCTGTAATATTCTAGTTACAATTACCATCGATTTCCTAAAAATCAGCTTCCGAAATTATTCCAGCCAGCGTCGTTTCCTTATCCTTATTATCAACCAAAAACTACGTTCCCATCTAGCCAGCTCCCGTTCTCTTATTTGGACCCATTCTCTTAACGATTTGAAAAGGCTCAGGGTCATCGTAAAAAACGCGACCCCCCCCCAAACGCTGGCTGGTTCTTTATCGTCGATTCTCTTAAAGGTGAGGTATTACTGCAATGATGACGCTATAGTTATTATTTGCATCTAAGTATGTATACAAAGATTTGGACAATTCATCTATACTTATTTTGAATAGTATATCACTAGAAATCATCTCACCGACTTGGTCATCACTAGCCTGAGATAAATTGACTACCTCTAAAGCCGAGCTAGACACCAACGATTGTGTTCGAAGATACAGTTCCCTAATGGTGTTCACACAATAGGGAAAATAGCCTTGCATAACCGTGCCCGATACTTTCCGAAACATAGGCTCTAATTGACTCAATTCAGATTTCCCTGTGAGGTCTCTTTCTAGAACAGGATTTCCGCCTAATAGTTCACGAGAATCATTGTTGAGTGCATCATTCAAGGTACTGGTAAATGGACTTAAAGCTGCTTGCAAAGTTCCCGTGCATCGAGCTATACTTTTGGTAGAGAAAGAATATAACTCAAATTGGTCTTCCAATGCGGTATTAAATGTCAATTCTATCAATTTCAAATTTGCATCGGCACCGGTTGATACACTTGATGTTACGGTAACGGCGGACCCTGCAACATTTAATTGTGTGTTGATGGCATCGTCTATGGCGGCTAGGATTTGTGTGTCGTCTAGTGTCTTAGGAAACGGAAAGTTTTGTGGAGTAATGTCGATTGGGTACAATTTGTTGGCGTTCGCAGTTTTGTCTCCCAAAAAGAAAGTGTTATTAGTTTGATTTATATCATAAAATGTTTTCTCAACAATGTAAAAATCATTCACGGTGAGTTGCAATTGGTCCGTCGTTTTATGTCACGGTTGTATATCAACCTGAAAGACTACGCGGCTGCTATTGAACTGTAGCAAGCACGCAACAATATTTGGTGGGGTATGAGTGCAGCGCTCTGGTGTCCAGAAGTGTCCGCTTGAGCGCAATGCTCCTCATATTACCGCAATGCCCTCACGCGTCATACGCGTTACCACCATCGGGTTGTGAACCCGAGAGCATTGAGTGAACTAACCGTATCGGCTAGTCGAAATAGCCATTGATACTTCATATTGTTCAGTTCATGCTTGAAGCGAAGACGCGTCCTCTCAGAACAGTTCGTTCTTCAAGAACTTGTCTTGCTTCGCCATCTCGATGCCATACCTGGCCTCTCGATGACAGATGTCACTCAAGGTGAGTGGGTGACAGACATTATGACTGTACATGTCATAGTCGACCGTACTGACAATACTCGACGACTGTATGTCATTATAACATATGACATAACATGACATGACATGGTATGACATGTATGACACATATGTCATCGGTCATATCCCTGACAGATCTCCCCTCTTAGAAGAGTTGTAACCTCACAATATAGGGTGCATACCTTTGTATATGTCTTTGATGTCTTTGTTGTTGAGCTGGTACCAGTCTTCTTACACCGATGAGGCGTCCCTCAAGGTGTTTTTAGGATATTGGGGGGAACTGAGTCCACTTTAAACCCTCACCTTAGGCATATAGCCCTACAGTTCTTAGGATGTAGCCCCCCTTGAATTGCGTTTCGTATTTCAGAGTGACGTTTCAGGGTATCTTCCGAGGTTTACGTTACGGATAGATATTGCGCTTGCCGATCGACTTTCGACCCAAAGGGTACGAAATCCATTGGGAATCCCAAATCTGTTTCCACGGCTTATAGTGCATCCACCCCTTCCTCCCCTCGAAGAGCTACTTCCGAGGTTCACAGGCAGAATGGAGGTTTGTTTTAATGCAAACGGAGGAGGCCCTGCTTAACGAGATATCGGAGGGTCTCTATGAGTCCACTTTAAATCCTCACCCGATCTGCCAAACTCCTTTTCGGTCCGGTACGCGCGCACTGACGAACATTTCATAGAGTGGATTCGTCAACGTACTAATGTGAATTCGTTTAGTTATGTATGTCAATCATAACTCAGGATCACAACTCCGTCTACCTCAGTATTCCGGTAGCTGCGGAATCTGGCCATAAAACCCGAATGACAAACCACGGTCTGGCAAAGGCAGCATTGCAGTATTTTTATTTATCCACAGATATGATATCCCGCATGTATGCGTATCTGTGCAAGGGTATGATTTGATACAAGGCTCACTACACCTTAGCAAGGAAGGATCAATTTCCTGCTCCTGATACACATAATGATAGAACATTAAGAGCAGGGTATTAAGATGATCGACATGTATTAGTATATATTACAAGAAGTAAGGGCAATAGGCTTTAATATATGTTAGCCTTCATAGGCAGCTATAATGTCCGCTGCATTGGTCAGCTCTGAGGCTTTGACCCAGGTGTCATGTTCAGGGCCGTAGCCTGCGTATCGCACTAAATAGTACTTGACACCTCTAGTGATCTTATCTGAGAGTATATGTGATATCTCAAACAGTGGTTGCCCTTCTTCGGTGATCATCTGTGGCAGAGGCAAAGGTGCTTGAATTGAGTCATTGTACAGCTCTATTCTGGATACAGGCTGAACCGGATGGATACGAATGTCGAGATCCCCGAAATCTAGCTCATAAGCACGTCCATGGCTGAGCACTTTAGATATGATAAACGGTCCAATGTATGGCTGCTTAAAGTGTCTGCCTGCCTCTGTCAAACCAGTCCATTGAATAAACTCAGTCCGTAGAAGAACTTTCTGCCCTACTGCAAATTGTCGGGGCATGCGAGTCGTATTGAATCTGGCTCGGTTGATCTCTGCTGCTCAGGAAATGTTATCTACCGCGTTGGCATGTACAGCCGAGTACTGGTCAAAATGATCTCGAATAGCATTCTGTTTTGGAATAGGAGCTTCTGGCGGAATAGTGATTGCCAGATCATGAGGCGAAAGTGGCTGCGCCATCGAGTCGAGATAAAAATGGCGTGTAACCAGTCGTAGCAGAAACCGTGTTGTTAATTGCAAACTCCACCAGAGGCAACTTGTCCTCCCACGAATTGGCTGAAGTATCATTGCAACAACACCTGAGGAGAAATATACTATCTAATCAGTTTATAAACCAGAGGATGGTGATTATCTATCTTTTCTGTGATAGATAGAAAAATACTATCTCAGTTCAATCATGCATCAAACAAAATGAAAAATACCTGAGGATGTCCTCAATGAAGGCATGGCTTCTCTCATTGCTTGCATTCGACTGTGGATGGTGTGAAGACGTCATAGACAATCTCGTACCAGTAGATTTCCACAGTGTTTGCCAGAATGAAGAAGTAAATCTGGGGTCTCGATTTGAAATGATGTTCCTCGGAAGACCATGGAGCTTGAAGATATGCTGCATATATATTGAAGCAGTGTGCTGAGCAGTCCAGGTCATGTTGAAGGGAATGAGATGACAGCGATGAGTGAATTGACACATTACCACAAATATACTGTCGTGCCCGTTAGTGGTGATAGGCAGATCAGTAATCCAGTCAAGAGATACATCAAGCCATTTTGTCTTAGGCACACAATATCGTATATGTGACTGACCATAAGGTTTGTGTCTCCTCGTTTTCTGGCGTTGACACACGGGGCACTCCCGAATGTACTGAATTGCTGCCTTCGTCATTCCTGGCCAGTAATATCGGCTACGCAATAAATGAAGCATGCGATTTTTGCCTACATGACCAGAAATAGTGGCTGAGTGGTACTCATGAAGTAGAATGTGGCGAAGCTGTGTGATCTCACCATCATCTGTAGGAACTTTGGCAGTAGGTGGAATGTAAAGCTGTCTGCCAAAAATGGTCTTGCGATAGATCAATCCCTGAATGAGCTCGAAATTGCTGACTGACTGTGATGATGTCGATGCTGCCAGCTTAGATAATATAGACTGTTCAAATGTGTCACGATCATACTGAGATATAATAATGTCGTGAAGCTGATGACCGGATGATGCAGATAAGAGAGCAGTAAATGTAGGATCTGTAGATGTAATGTTTGTTGAATGTGCCTCGCCGGCAATGTGATGTTGCAGACTATCAGTGAGTTCAAAGAGAGCAGAAATACGTGTAAGTGCATCTGCAACCTTATTCTTCTCGCCTGCAATGTGCTCAATCCGAAAATTGTACTCGGAGAGCTCATCCAACCACCTCGCATGTTTGGGGCTTAGTGTGGATTTGGACTGGAAATAAACCAGTGGCTGATGATCTGAGCGAACAATAGTCTCTGGAGCTCCCAGCAAGATGTGGCGAAAGAATCGGAAGCCCTCCACAATGGCAAATAGCTCGATCTCAGGAATAGGCCAGCGTCTCTGTGTATCAGAAAGAGTGACGCTGTGATAGCCACATGGCTTCATACCTTTTCCTTGATCCTGCAATACTACTTGGCCAACGTGTGTGCCTGATCCATCGACCTCCATAATAGATGGCAGTTTCTGATCTGGAAGTTGTAGTACAGTACTGGAGCATGGCAGATGGCACTTTTGAGATTATCATCAAATGCCTGCTGCTGCTCAGATTCCCAGACAAACTCTGCATTATCCTTAAGGAGACGATTGAGCGGCTCGGCAATCTTGGAGAACTTTGGTATAAATCTCCTAAACTGGCCGACCATGCCCAAGAATGACCGAAGTGAAGACTTGCCATCTTTTGCCATACGGCGTAGAGGCTGTTTCCCAACGGTTGGACCATAGGACACTGGAGGCTGAATAGCCATGACTGCACGGATTCTGTCTTCGATGATTGAAAGGCCCGCCTCTGAGATATGGTGTCCGATAAAGTCGATGCATCTGACGAACAACTCAACCTTAGAAGGCCCGATGTAGAACTGATAATCTCTGCCGCAGCGCTGTAAGAATTGGCGAACTTGCTTCACGCGAGTCTCAAAATCTGGACTGTACACTATGGTGTCATCCATGAAAATGACTAAGAACTGATCGATGAAGTCAAAGAATGCTCGGTTTCCAACACGGAGAGCGGTCGCAGGAGCGTTAGTTAACCCGAAGGGCATTGCTGTCCACTCGTACGAACCATATCTAGTTCGAATTGCTGTCTTATGAATGTCGTCTGGATGGATGGGTATCTGATGGAAAAACTGGTTGAAATCGAATCTGCTGAACCAGCGTGCCCCTTTAAGCTGTTCAAGAAGGGTATCATGAGGTGGCAATGGATACGTGTCCTTTATGGTGATGTTATTAAGGGCTCGATAATCACAGCACATCCTCCACTTCCCCCCTGGCTTAGAAGCGAAAAATGATTGGGCACCCATGTGGTGATGATGATGGACGAAGGATACCCAGCTCGACATATCTGATGATCTGTCGTTTGAGCTCCTCCATCATAGGCACTGGAATAGTACGAACTGGCTGTGATGGTGGCTTATGCCCAGGTTCAATGTTGATGCGATGGTATCCACCTTCAAACCGTTCTGGCCTATGGCCAGCTGGAAGATCCTCCTGGAAAATATCTGAAAAGTCTTCTCTGACACGATCACGTTCTGCTGTGACCTCTGGGTCTTCCATGGTGGTGTCTGAGTCTGCAGCTGCCATGACTAACTCACCATCGACCTCTGAGAGAAAAAAGAGATAAACTACGGCTTCTTCAGCCAACCCACTGGATCGTATACGTCGTAGGTGCTTCCTGATAGTGGTGGCACTGACCAATTCCATTTCAGGAAGGCCATCTGAATCTGGAGTCTGTTCAATTCTGGATAGAACTGTACGAACACTGGAACCTGATGAGTGTTTCCTGGTGATCGTCATGTTCTTGGACTGAAACTCTGAAAGTCAATGTGTGGGTTCCTTCTCTCCAACCAATCCTGTCCCAGGATGACTGTGAAGGGTTTCATGTCAATAATATAGAGATCTTCTGAATCCTTATACTTACCCAGCGTGAATGTAGCATTGGGAAGATAGGATGTACAAAATAATTGGCTTCCTCCAGCCAATCCCACTGAGAATGATGATGTGTCTGATGGTGATATACCAAGCTGAGAAGCAAACTGTCTGTCGATGAATGCCGATGTAGCTCCTGGGTCTATCAAGATATTCGTACTCTGTCCATGTACTTTCCCTTTATACAGCAACAGCTTCTTCTGTGATCTCAGCTGTGCTGTCTGTGATCTCATCTGTGCGATATGATCTGAGGGAGTATCCATCTGCTGGAACTGAAGTGTCAGACTGGATAGGACTTCCTCTGAGATACTCTCAACCCGGCCACTTGCTTCAGTGGCATGTTCAGGCTGATCTATCGGGGAATCCTCATCACTGGTACTTGTGCAGTACCCGGAGAGTTTCCCTGAGGAGCTGGAGCTGATGCTGGAGCTGGAGCTGCAACTGCTGCATTGATGCTCTGCTGATTCTGGAGCTCCCCTAAGGAGCGGTTTGTACCGTATACGGACGGATCACTCAATTCTGCATTGTGAAGCCGTAAGAATGCCAAATTCACTTTTGAAGACAGTTCTGAAAACCTCTCGGCAAGCTGCATGCAACTATGTATTTGGAGATAGTCAAATCAGACAGCTGTCCTCTGTTACGATTGAAGTTAGGATTAGGATTAGGATGAGCTGGAGGTTTGCCTTGAATGGCATTTCCATCTGCTGTGCTGGTGGCGAAGCAATCCTGTTTGATGTGACCTGGACGACCACAACGCTGACAAGACTGGGAATGAGATGATGCTGATCCTTTTCCTTTTCCTTTCCCATTGCCTTTTCCTTTGCCTTTCCCTTTATTCTTTTGGGAATTCTGGCTGGCCTGATTCTGATTGCCACGATTCTGATTACTCCGGTCATATGGCTTATTGCCACGACCTTTTTCCTTTTCCTTTCTAACTGGACCTCCTGACCGTTCCTTCTGTCCCCTATAATGTAGGGTCTCCGACTGCTTCGAATGAAATACATAATTCAAGTCGAGCAGAACCTGTGTGGTCTGTGCCCACGACAGGTTATTCCCAAGGGTCGGAATCGATTTGTGATTTTGCAACGTAATTGTCCGATTAATCGATTATTGGTATCGAATCGATTTGGATTTGAGTCGTACAATTATGATTAATCGTGATAACTACTTTTAAACTTGCAAAACTCGCCACTGTTAAGGGCGAAACAATTAGACAATCAAATCGATTTCAACAAATGTAACAATTATGATTGTTGATAATCGATTACAAAAATAAAACCGATTCCGACCCTTGGTTATTCCTTTCATCATCCGTAAGGAATCTAAGATGGAACTGTTTTTTGAGGTCTGACTCCATGTTGCTGACAAACCTATCCTTGATCAGGACATCATCCAAATCAACTGATGCTAACGAAGCCAGTGACGTGAATGTGCGCAGGTAATCCGAGAATGTCTGGTTGCCCTGCTGTAATGCCATCAAATGTTTTCTGGCAACTGACTTCTTGTGGGGATTCCCGCGAACTGCCTGAGGAATGTGGTTCTGACATGTTCATACGTGGCATCAGGTGTTTTAGCCACGACATGAAAGAAGTGTCTGTCATTATTCTGGAGGAAAGTGAGAAAGACTGTAATGAGATCCTTATCTGGTGCTCCAGGATATGTGAACTGGAAGTATCTGTCCACTGTCTCAATCCACACCTCTGCATCCTGTCCAACTTTGTATTCCTTAGGTGGATTCATTTTCACCTTGGGGACAATTGCGGCTGGAACTGATGCTGCGTTGGCCTGACCATCATCCGGATCTGTAAATGCAGGCGGAGGATGATCCTCCGTGCACTCCTCCTCTGGTTACTGAGGCTCAGTCTCTGGATCTCTGTACCGACTCATGTCTGTCTTCATTCTGCTGATGGCATTGAAATATCCTATTTGATCATACCGGGTCTGAGTGTCAGCATAACCTTTTAACCATGAAGGTATTTTAGATCTGCCGAAGTGATCATAAGAACCCAGAATGTCAAAGTACCAGTTAGTCGGATCTTGATCTATAGCTGGTATAGCTGGTTCTTCTGCCATCTAAAATAAAACACCACACCAACAAAACCTTCAAAATGGATGTGTGTATGTGTGAGAGATATATATATATATATCCGTATATTGTACATGTATTATTTTTGTACATTGATATAATGAGGTGAAGTATATAAATGGTTCCAACTTCTTCCCCCCTCATCAAGGAAGTGTGAATTCCATAGGCAGTTGTCAAGTGCCTATTACCTCATTAAGCAGCATGCAATCCTTATAGGAAGCAGCTGTACAGTTATCGGGTTGTTGCCCTACAGTTATAGGGTTGTTGCCCGAAATATTGGTCATGAATGTGCTGATTTCAGCATGACCAAAATGCCAAATATAGTGTGGTTCACTAGTATTCAGTGATATTTTAGGGTGTTACGGGTTACTATGACCCTCATCACCTGCAGTGACCTTAGGGTGTTACATGGTATCAGTAACACCTAATTATATCAAATTTGAGCAGTATGAATGTTTCCTGAAGGAATAAAGCAAAACTGCATTCAGCATGTCACTGCTTACCACGTGATACTTGAGATATACGTTACACCCCCAAGTTTTTACACGTGATTTTTAGGGTGTTATAGGGTGTTACAAGTGCTCACAAATTTTGGCATATATCATTGATAGGTGAAAAATTGGATCAGCGAAAAAAATCGGACTTGAATTTTCATTTTGAAATCTTACGTGTGAGATTTTCACCTATTTTCACCACTTTTTGACTTATAAGTCTCAGTGTGTATGAGCACTATGTGTATACTATAATGTATACATCTGTTACACCTCTGTAATATATCTCGCCTGAATACATGAAATAGAAATTGACATTTTTTCATGTTGTTGTGTGAAGATATATGTATGGTCAATATTTGATACATTGGGTTTTACTGATTGAAACCCCTGACAAATAGACCAAACCCTAATATGAATATGTAGGTGTATCAACAGTTAAGTGCAGTCACTTAAGTGATAACTTGTCAGTTGATTCATTACTTACTTAGGACTGTCAACACCTCAGATAACTTAGCCAAAAGCTTAAGGCGAGATTACTCCTCGGTTCAGTCGCCTGTCAGTGGCTGTCGATCACGTTGCCCACCCACGAATGGGTGTGCTGGAGGTCTGCTTTATCTCTTTGGATTCGTGACAATACTCTGGATGGCATTACCATCCAGATACTAAGTAACTTGAGCAAATGCTCATAGTAACCTACCATTTACTTGGGCATATGGCGGTGCACTGAAAGAGTATCAAAATGATATCTTCAGATTCCAAGTAAATCAGAACAAAGCTCGAATAATGAATCAGAGCAGTGTCTGTAATAACCTCTATCAGCTGCCAAGATGAATACTGATCTGTGAGATTTGTTACATGCATTTGAAGTGATCAGAACTGTATCAACTGTCAGAATGCAATGTAGACGGTGGTGTTGCTCCAGCGATAGTGAAAAGGTATGGACAGTGTTCATCTCAGCAGTTACCAGCTGCATTGTGAACACTGTATACTGCCTTCGGGTCTGGAGATATTCTCCATCCAGCCCTTCAGCATGTGGTTTTATCCTGTTTACCTTAGCTATCGCCATCACTGACATCCAACACGCACATGTGTTTGTTGGATGGTATCTATATTATCATACACGTGGTTGATATTATAGTTGATCATTTCACTTACTGAATCAGTGAATGTCAATATACATAATAGTGTCAGTGAATGTGCATTGTGCAGGTACTTGCTGATTTAGTACACTTAAGCAAATTGATAGTGATTTATCATACAAGATAATCTGTATACCACTGGACAGCATAAAGCAAGTATGATGCATATCAATTTGGTTAGTAAGTTGTAATCCTGCACTTCTCATCATGATGGATGATGAGTTGATTGGTATATTTCACAAATGGCTCCGGCGTGTATTCCATCTTTGATCAACAGTAGAACAGTTATTCCATCCCAAATCCTCCGTCAGGAATAACCGAGCTAATTACTGTCTTTATGACCAAGATTGGCACCTTATACCAAGTGGATTTCATTTATAGCCTATACTTGCACAGCAGGTATGCTAAATGGTGTTTTGATGCAAAATCTAGCATGTATGTAAGATGTGCATGTTACGGTGTAGCACAGTTGTATTGCTGGATCAACCCCCGGTTCCATAGGGTACAAGCCTATGGTCGGTTAGGCGCGGACAGACAGTCATCAAATCGATCAACAGAACTAAATGATGATTTCAAGATAAGTCCTTACTTTTTAATCTTGCAATACTTCTATGTTACACTGTTGGTATATGCATGTGTATGCCAACTGTTATCGTGATCAAGTTGTTATATGCATATGTGTGCATGCATGCCAAGTATTTGTGACCAAACTGATTATTATTACAGTGTGAATGGTGCACAAGTTACAGTATAATGGCAAGTTGCAGTATGTGATAGTGATGATGACCTGTGATTAGTGGCATAAGTATGTTAACTTGTCACTCACTGTCAGCATGTGTTATAATAGTGAAATAGTGCTGCATGGTGTATACCACAGTAAGTGTGTGAAATGGTGATGACATTGCACACTATTATTGTACAGCATATGTGTGCATGCTGATGATTGGTATAACACACATATATATATCACTGCGCAACATCATATGTTCATCTGATGTAAAACTGTGCGTCCGACTGCAAAGTATTGTATGTATATCTGCGAGTATTGAATGAACATCGTGATTGCATGCTATGTCTGCGCGTAACACATATAGTATGTCGCGCTGCATGTAGATGCACCACGGATCATGCGCCCTCAAATCGTGCGTCCCCTGCATAAGATGAAATCATTGCAGGTGCGCATCGCACTGACGAACAACATGCTATTCGATGAAATTGATATTAGGTGTTTTTGGCGATATTTAGAAAATATATGTGCTGAAAATGTTAATGTTGAAAATATTTTTGCTCGCAGGCCTCCGCAACGGTAAAATTACAAGACACGTACGAAAATGTTTCCAAGACACGGTGAAGCATGCAATTTATTTTCTGTGCTGTAAATGGTAGCGAGCATGACATACGAAAGAAATGAGCAATTGCCATATCAAATTTCTCTAATAATCGTATTTGCATTATGCACATCTATTTCGTGCGTCTAAGTCAGCTGGTTCTATTCACATTTCAACATCGCTACCGTCGTCTAGCTCATTTTCCTCGTTTTCGCTATTGTCTTCATCGCCTACTGTTTCTTCCATTTGCCCGTTATCAATTCGTCTTTTCTTGGCTCTTTGCGCAAGCAGTGCGACTATAAGTTGCCCATACTGCTCATCTGGGATTACAACCTTTTGCTTCGTTAGCTGCGATGTTCCACGCTAGCAATATTTCTGCACTTTTGAAGGGCTCAGTTGACGGCGTATCGGATGCGTTCTCCCAGAAGGCTCCCGCTTTCGCTGCCAAAACCTTTCCGAGTCTTCGCTCCTTAGTGTCCGTGTACACTAGGAATAGGTATTCCCTTACTTCTGGTTACCTTTGGTTATTAATGCGTACTTTTGGTTATGTTTCCTTACCTTCGCTTGATTTATATCCGACTGGCAGAAAATGACTGGCAGGGTCATCGAGCCGGCTTCAGAATGCCCCGGGGCTCATTCAAGAGGTCACGAGGACGACGCACGAGACCGAAACCGCAAGCAAGTCACTGGGATCAGTGATCAGGACGCTTGTGAGGGACTGAAGGGGAGTAAAATACTTATAAACCGACGAGTGTCGTGAAGTGAGGCAGCATTCAGTTTTATATACGTCGTTGCCAAATGACGCGCAAGGTCGCGTGAACGCGTAGGCCAATCAGAAAACACGAAGGGCTCGAGTTGTTTTTATAATCGGATTAATTACAGCGCGTATTTCGAATGCTGTCAGAGATACAGCGTGACCTGAATATTTATAGAAGCAGGCAGGTGGTAGGCGTGCACGCACCGTACGTAGTAATAAGAATACTAGGAATACTAAATAGGTAGGAGGAGCTATTTCAAATAAAAAGTTGAAAAGTGGTTGAAGGCTTCTATCTTGAAGCCGCAACTAACTATTAGAATTATTATCCGTCCGTTAAAATTTTTACAATGTCTGCTCAGCCCCGTCGGCAACTCGCTCGTGGGGGGTTGTTAAGGGTTAAGCCCGCTGGTGTTCGGAAAGGTTCTGTTTAACTGGAACATCCAGATGGAGGACGCGTGGCAACATCTTCGACGGGCGGTTGTGCATTATGTGCGAGGCAGTGTGGTAGCCGGGGAGGCCTACAACGAAGCAGTTGTAATGCAAGCCCAGAAGGCAGCGAAGGACAATCTGTGGGCGCATGCCAAAATTATGGAGCTCACGGGGCCGGACAAAATGTTGACGTTCAACATGCGGCTTGCAGTGGTGCACCTGTTCCGGCAGGAGCAATACGTGGGGGATTTAGGCGCCGCCCTGGAGTTGTGGGTGGAGCGTGCAATACAGCGGGCCAAGGGAATCGTGAAGGCGTCTGGCGTGAAGTACTTGCCTGTACAGGCCATCATGAACGCCCTCTGCGAGAAGAGGGCACTGCAGGAGTTCATTAGGAAGTACCCAAACCGACGCGAAATGCATGAGCTGGCTGTCGCTCTGCGTTCCCTGGCTCCACGCGGCGCCAACTCCCTGAGGGACCCAGGTGCCGAGGACAAGACGGTTGCCTGCTATTTCATGGGTGCCGGCAAGTGGGTGGCCCGCGGCTCAATGGTATCGCCCTCCCTTCGATCCGGCGGTGTGTTCGCAACGCTACTGAAATTCATGTCCATGCACACCGAGGCTCCGACGTCGTGTGCGGTGGATGTGGAGATGACTCAGGCAGCTGCGCTGGGCGGGGATGCCCTGCCTGACGCCCATTCCCAATGTGAGACGCCGCTCCCTTTCAGTACTGCCGTGTTTGTGAGAATGTCCCTGGGTGGGGAGGTGTACACATCCGCCATGTACACACGAGCGGTGAAACGGGTGTCGTACCACGTGTCCATCTTGGACCATGGGTCGGGAGACCTTCCCACGGGGGTGGAGGTGCCTTTTGGGCGCCCATACGCCAAGGTTATGGCCTATTACCTGGTCACCGACCCCAGCCAAGTACCCATATGTCACCTGGCCAGAATGCTGGCCTACCGAGAGGTGGAAGACGCATATTACAAGAAGCAGGGGATCACAGTCGTCGACAAGCATGATTCCGTGGAACTGATTTTGCCTTGCACGTACATCGGGCCGAAGGCGTTGTTTTTTGAACCGACCGATGGTAATGGTAACCACTACCATGTGGTGCACCTGCTGCGCGAGGTACGTACTGGCAGCTACTGAAGCGCCATATGACTACTCCATCATTTCTTGTGGCAAGGGAAATGCTCTGCCAATGCCATCACTCGACTGGGAGGCCAACTTATCGTGGCCTTACTTGTATGTATCCATATCATCAGCGACACCATGCAGGCAAACAAGCGGGCTGTCAGATGCCCCTATATATCTAGTCCGTGCCTAGTGATGGAAACCGCCAGTATATACGTATATATGTAGATACAGTACTATAGTCGTGGACCCACCTGCTGCCTGGCTAGTAACTCTCATTGAATCTCGGACCAATCACATCGTAGCATTGGTAAATATCTTTATACACTTGGCTGCATCGTCGTGTCCACACGTGGACAGTTGCTTAAACTTCGAACCAATCCCATGTGTGCATGTGGAATATTTATAAATCACACCTTGTACCCCGTGCTTACACGTGTGCGTATCCTTACCTTTAGAACCAATCACAAGCCTCCGTTCATATAGAATCCTTACTTTTACTTACTTTCTATAGGTTCGCATCCCTGGCATATATTACCCACGTAACATGTAGGAAGCTTCCTCCTACCTCCGTTTGGTTACTTTTCCTTAATTATACCCGGCGTATAACTCTCCGGGCCAATAATCAACTACCATCTTTTATATATTCACTGTGGGCATTTATAAGCGAAAAGTAACCAAACGATCACCATCTATAACCAAAAGTAAGCGACAGTAACCGAAAGTAAGGGTTCGATTCTTAGTAGTGGTACGTCTTCACTTTCAGGTACTTGTACTTCAACTCCTTCGCGTGGACAATCCGTGCATGCACTCGGACAAGCATCAGGGGGTCCGACCATTCTTTGCTGTTGAGCTTGACACGGAATTGGCATACATCGTTGGCCTTCACGCCCGTGATTTCTCCGAAGCAAACGGCGTAGCTGTTTACGGTCATCTGATCGAACGAAACCTCCCATACCGGGTTGGCCACGTACGCTTCGGCTTTTCTAGCAGCCCGATTCACCGCCTTACGTTTACCCGTGTACACGGCAATCGGTGCACGTTCTACGCGTTCTTGAATTCGGGCTGGAATTTTTGCTGCTGCTGGCATCTGAGCTTCAACGAGTCTGAGAGGAGGTTCCAGGGCATGCACCAAAGGGGCATTCAAACGTGCGTGCAATTTGCTCGGCAAAACGAACGGGACATTGGGCTCCTCGAAAATGCCCTCCTCGGTCAGCTTTCGTTGCTTCCTCAACAGCTCCGCCCACCACGCCTCGTGGGTAGGTGTAAACGTCGTACTCAAAATGGTCCGTAACCCTTGCACCAGATCCTCGAGCTTCGCAAGCCCTTCGTCGGAGAAGGCTTTCGGTTTGACAAAATCAGGCAGGTTCTCAGGCATAGAATTCAACACCTTGAGGCCCTCCTCCGGTAGCCACTTCTTGTCGGTGGAATACATCTTGTATTGCACGACCACTTCGCCGTCCTCGTTCATGTACGCTTTGAAGGTCTGCTGTGTGGAGATGCCACAGACGTTCTCGTAGCGACCACCGAACCAGGTCTTCAAATCGTGCACTTTCGCCACCGCGGTCGTGAAGATGCCATCCGAGAAACACTCCTTTGCGATTTCCATCATTTCGTCAAGGGTCATCGCAAGCTTGCGTTTTAAGCGCACAGAAAAACGCGAGAACATCTGGTCGATGTTCTCGTGGGTGTGGCCGACGATTAGGAAGTTCACCTTCACCTTCTTGAACGCGCCGGACATAACCAACCAAGAGATATACGCCAAAAGCATAACGCTCTTGTTGGTGCCCACGTTGTCGAGCTGGACGTATAACACTTCCGGCATCGGGTACGGTTCTTCGCCATCCCCTTTACGACGGTGCTCTTGAATTCGAGTGACGTCACGATGCAGCACGTTCAGCAGGAAGTTGGCGTCGACACCGTAATTCGCGTAGTTGAAGTCCATAAACCGGCCAACGTTTTCGATGATGCTACCCATATTGTGCACGTCCAAGAAGTCCTTTCGGTTCAGATATGATGGCATGCGCCTGAAATGCGGCAGGCGCGTCGTCCATTGGGTCATCCCGTCAATGATGACAGAGGAATATTTCCACCACGTCTTGTTTTCCTTGATGCTCTTAGTCATGTTGGATTTTCGGCCGTGTTTGTAGAACTTCTCACGCTCGGCACGCGCTTGGTTAAGGTGCACCTCTCGCATTTTGTCGTATGGACCTGAAAGAAAAACGTTTTGATATACAAACTTCTAAAACAACGTAAAACAAATGCAAATACTATATTTTTCCAGAATTTAGCTTACCGTGCTGGGATTTAGGTGTGCCCTCCTTCAAGAGTCTGATCGAAGCACATACGCTGCACTGCGAAAAACGCTTGCACTTCGGAACTTTGAGCCAAGATTTGAACTCGTCTTTCCAGATTTCGTAGAAGTACGGCAAGGAGACTTCCTTGGATTTGCGGTCGTGAATAGATAAAGAATCGAGATAGTCATCCCAAATCTCTTCTCTTGTCTTCCCCGACGGGAGATGCGTCTCAGGTTTATCAGCCTGATGTTCGCCCTGTTCAGCCGCATATCTATTCACGAAGGCAACGCCATTTGATTTTTTGTTGGACAAACGCCGATTTGCCTCGCTGCCAGTCAGCCCGTGAATGAAATTTGTTCTTCCAGAGAGAACACGCTCGCGTACGTCGCAGAAATAGCCTTGGCTTATTTTGTAAACCTTCTGGTAGAAGGCCGAGCACACCTGTAAATATACAAGCAAAGAGAATTTCTTTAAAAAAATACACTTTTGGGGAATTCTATAAAAAAAGAAGGAAAACTGCTCATTAGCTTAATGAGCAGTTTAGGCAAGCTTTCAGAAAATATGCACAAACATATCTACTTTTGGGAAATTCTATAAAAAAGAAGAAAAACTGCTCATTAAATTAATGAGCAGTTTATGCAAACTTTCAGGAATACGCACAAACATATCTACTTTTGGGAAATTCTATAAAAAAGTAGGAAAACTGCTCATTAGCTTAATGAGCAGTTTAGGCAAACTTTCAGGAATATGCACAAACATTTATACTTTTGGGCAATCCTATAAAAAAGAAGGAATACTGCTCATTAGCTTAATGAGCAGTTTAGGCAAACTTTCAGGAATATGCACACACATTTATACTTTTGGAAATTCTATAAAAAAGAAGGAATACTGCTCATTAGCTTAATGAGCAGTTTAGGCAAACTTTCAGGAATATGCACACACATTTATACTTTTGGGGAATTTATAAAAAAGAAGGAATACTGCTCATTAGCTTAATGAGCAGTTTAGGCAAACTTTCAGGAATATGCACACACATTTATACTTTTGGGGAATTCTATAAAAAAGAAGGAAAACTGCTCATTAGCTTAATGAGCAGTTTAGGCAAACTTTCAGGAAAATGCACACACATTTATACTTTTCGGGAATTCTATAAAAAAGAAGGAATACTGCTCATTAGCTTAATGAGCAGTTTAGGCAAACTCACCGGTCTGTCACATATGAAGAACTTAAATATGAATCCGGAGTCACAAGTTCTGGTACCGCTCTTCATAAGATCTGTTACCATCCATTCTTTACGATCTTTTTGAGACAAGCCCCAAAACATTTTGCGTTGTGCTGTTAAAGCTGAAATGTGAAACATCATTGAGCAAAACGTTTTGCATTTGCACCGAAAAACTGCAATACTATCTATGTCAGACTGTGAAAGGTTTCGTTCTTTGATTGATATTTGCTTGTTTTCTATGGGTTTTCTTTTTGTTGATGTGTAAACTGCTCGCTCTTTACCGACCTTAGTTGATTTCCCATTCAGCAAACTTTCACTCTTTTCGTCACCCACGGAGTGCGAACTAAAGCTTGCTTCAAGGCTTTGCGTTATCTCATTGAAGTCAACACTTGTGATCTTTCGCGAACTAGACCCTTGCGTGTTTATTGTGTGATCAGAGTCCGATGAGCGCCGAGTCGCGCGAGAGTCGCTAGGCTTTTGCAAGATTGCAGTCACTGCGCTTTTCGAGTGCATTGGCGTTTCAACGCACGGAAAGCATAATATATCATCGTCGCAAACTGTTTTGTATAGCGATGAGCGAGGAGCGTTAACTGGCGATGAGCGAAAAACGTCTGTTTCTATTTCTATGATATCGTCTTCCTTCTGGGTATAGTACACTGCAGGCTGGGAAAGGTCAATAACTTCGTCGATAGCTTCGTCAGCTATTCGCCAGAACGGCCCCATCAGAAAAAAGGTCAAAAAACTTATGAAGGCGATTTCCGTGAAATGAAAACGACGAGAGTTCATTCCGAGTTTCGTCAGGGGCGACAGCCGATGACTTTGAATTTGAATATTACGGTCGGTCATATTAAATTCGTCGGATCGATAGACCAAACTTTGTCCAATAACATCACTCTGTACTCAAGTTCCCGGATCGAGTGGAGATGTCATCAATCGAAATCGAGAACTTGAATGCAGATTCGAGTTCTTTGTCGCGTTCGGCCCGTCCAATAAAAGATTTCGATTCGCAATTCTCGGAGTTTCATGACGAGAGCACGGAACTTATTGAAACTTCATAAACTCGACCAGTCTTCCTCACAATTCAAAACCTACTTTGCATAACACCGCTTACAGCTCATCGCCTTTTTTCTTTTACTTTTTCGTGAATCAAAATAATGGCAACTGCGGATCAATATCGCGCGTTGTTGAGCGGAGGAAACATACTACAGCTACCCGACAAGCAGTGGTCAGTTGAGCGCGTAGCTAGTATATACAGGGCCATTGGCTGCGAGTCTCTGTTTTTCTCGCCGCAGCCGATGGCAGTACAGTTCAGAAAAACCTGCCGCTTTTACCAGCAAACGCCGATGAGAACTTGCGTATCTCTTTCGCTGGCGCTGCGTCAGCCGCCAGCGGCAATACGCCGGTGTACGTGCTGACAACGGGCGACCGCCCGCATGAGCATATCGCTGTCAGTCTTGACGCTGAAAGTATGCTGATTAGCAGCGTGGCGCCACCTTACACAGCGCGCAAGCACAGACTCGATGAGCTGGTTTTCCGAGCAGGGACCAGAGCTGCTAATACTGCTTACAGTTCTTTTTTAAATGAAATGTGGCGAAATTCCGAGAACGAAGACTTCTGGAAGTGTCCTGAGAAGTCTGGAGTAGAGTTCAGTATCTTGGACGAGTCGATCGATACGGAGATGGGTGGCGCAGCAGTACTTCCAACCGGGGTAAGTTCAAAATTTTTGAAAACTTTGTGATATATTTCAAATAATTTGTCATTTCTACAATTTTTTTCTGCGTCTTAAAAAGCTTGAACAAAAAGCCTCATTAGCTTAATGAGCAGTTTTGCAAAGTTTCTGACCTTTGCGTTTTTCATTACAGTTTGCATGATACCTTCTGTCATAATATGACATGTGTAACTGTGTTACCCGATAAATTTGATGACTGACCAGAGCTTGAACAAAAAGCCTCATTAGCTTAATGAGCAGTTTTGCAAAGTTTCTGACCTTTATGTTTTTCTTTACAGTTTGCATGATACCTTCTGTCATTATATGACATGTGTGACTGTTTTACCCGATAAATTCGATGACTGACCAGAACTTGAACAAAAAGCCTCATTAGCTTAATGAGCAGTTTTGCAAAGTTTCTGACCTTTATGTTTTTCTTTACAGTTTGCATGAAACCTTCTGTCATTATATGACATGTGTGACTGTTTTACCCGATAAATTCGATGACTAACCAGAGCTTGAACAAAAAGCCTCATTAGCTTAATGAGCAGTTTTGCAAAGTTTCTGACCCTTATGGCTTTCTTTACAGTTTGCATGAAACCTTCTGTCATAATATGACATGTGTGACTGTTTTACCCGATAAATTCGATGACTGATTAGAGCTTAAACAAAAAGCCTCATTAGCTTAATGAGCAGTTTTGCAAAGTTTCTGACCTTTATGTTTTTCTTTACAGTTTGCATGAAACCTTCTGTCATAATATGACATGTGTGACTGTTTTACCCGATAAATTCGATGACTGACCAGAGCTTTAACAAAAAGCCTCATTAGCTTAATGAGCAGTTTTTCATTTTTTGTCCTTTACTGCAGGATTCTGGACCAAGTATTGACAAAAAGTACATATTATTTACATTTATTCTTCCTTTCATTCGAGCCAGATACAATTTTCGTATGGATACAATAGGCGACCCATATCCACATGGTGTTGCTTTAACGAGGGAACATCTCAACAACCCTGCGACAAGGGAATTGATTCTTGCAGAAATACATAGACGAAGTCGTATCCATGATTGACACTCTTGTTTAAAAAAACACATTCTTTTGTATGTGGTAATAAATTTATTTGTTAGAAAATGTTTTGACATGTGTGACTGTTTCTCTCGGTAAATTTGATGTAACCAGGAGATTGGGTCGTCAACATTGTCATTGGGCACAACCGACTTTGATTCACCAGTGAAGCTTCCCAACGGCTGGACCGCGTGCTTCACACAATCCGCTGTTCGCAAGGCAAACAAAGATCGGTTCGGGAAGTCCTCGGTGTCAGCACACCAGTGTCTGTGTATAAATTGTGGTAAACAAGGAGAGAAGCGGTGTGGTGGCTGTCACCAAGCAGTATATTGTTCCCATGATTGTGCGAAGCAGCACTGGAAGTCGAGCCATCGATAGGAATGTAGTAAAGCAAAGCTAAAGAAGTAGGCATAAACTTACATTGACAACCGTAATTGATCAAGACCATTGTTAATAAAATATGTATATGTGTCTATTGTGTGTGCGTATTGCAAATAAATAGCGCTGCCAGCTGTCTGCATGCACGGGGCGGGGAACGATTGTAACACATAGTTAACAAATGTAAATGGGACTGTGATAAATTCGGCGTCTGGCCGGAGCTGTTCAAAAAGTCTCATTAGCTTAATGAGCAGCTGTGCAAAGTTTCTTACCTTTGTATTTTTTTTTACAGTTTGCTTGAAATCTTCTGTCGTAATATGACATGTGTATTTGCTTAAATCGATATATCCGGCGTCTTGCCGGAGCTGTTCAAAATGTCTCATTAGCTTAATGAGCAGTTGTGCAAAGTTTCTAACCTTTGTGTTTTCCCCTTAACAGTTTTATAATGAATATGAGTATTGTTTCGAATTGCTCATTAACCTAATGAGGTGTTACCTGTTAGTGACTAACTTTGTACTTTTATATTACAATATAGGTACCATTGACACCTGCAGCAGAAAGCGATCTGGCTGCTAATCGTGGTCCGGGCGGCTCATTGTTGGCTTACGGGCCTGGAGAGACAGCGAAGGCGGCCAAAGAACAGAATGCTCAGCAAGCAGCGCAGGACTGGCAGTCCTTGCTCACTTTGCCGAAACAGCGGCGTTCAATATCTCATTCTAATACGATTCGGTATCAGATTGAGTATAACCACCGGTACCCCAGAGTCGTTAACGCCAAAGACGTCAAGGGGTGTACCTTCAACATACCTATCCAGTACATTATACAGGCTGAGGACTACGAGCGCATCAGGGATGAGGACCGTGCGCAAGTCGTGAACTTGAAAGAGAGCATGGCTTGGAACCCACACTCTTTTCAGAACACCTCCCTAGTGTACGTTATATGGGCGGACTCTGGGGAGCACCTCACAAGCGCGGAGGAGTTTGACCCCAGTAAGGTGTACGACGGCGTATATCGTTTCGTGTGCTTCGGGCACCAACATAGCCTCACCGCTCGGCGGGAGCTTCACCAAGAACAACCAGATAACGAAGCTTTTCAGCAGATCGAGTGCAAATTGTATTTCAATCTACAGTCTGACATGGTCCGATTCTTGGCTGACGAGCAGAACAGCGTCGACCAGAACGTGAAGGGCAAGTCGCACCAGCAAATCATAAAATCCATGCGAGTTGGCATGCAGGTGATTTCTGAGAAAATAATGTAACTTATCCATCTTTGTCACTTAAAGCTCTTACTTACTTAAAGCAAAAGAATGTGACTGACCGTAATTTCTCGGCAAACCATGCAGGCATCGAAGGGCCCGCTCCACAAACTCTATTGGCATTGTGGCATCACCGACTGGGACGTTCAGCTCCAAGACTGGACGGAGGACGGCCTGGTGAAGCAGTTGGAAAAGCACGATCCCAGGACTTTCAGGCTTCCAAGGAGGCAGGAAGCAAGGAAGCAGGTCTACGAGAAGAGATGACGCATAAGGGTATATGTATTTCGATGCGGTAAGCAATATTCAAGTGCGTGTAACGCGTATATCGATATTCGCAAGTAGTACGCGCGCACCGAGCGTGCTAAGCGGCGCGTCGCTCGGACCGGCTTCCGGCAAGGTAACATGCTTGCAAATCATTTCCGACCATGCCGAATCCGACGGTGACGTCCGTTTTCACCGATTGGAAGGCTATAGGGTCCCAGTCTTCAGTTTTGGACTCCCAGAGCATGCTCAAGCCAGCCAATAGGTGCTCACTAAGTCAATATACTTGGTGTAATGCCATAAAGGCCAAAACCCCCAAAATAACTGATTTTATCTGATTTTCACCTGATTTGTCTGATATAATAAAATTTATTGGAGAAAATATCCGCCTGTTATGATCTGATTCCGATTTCTGATTATCCGTCTGATTTCTTATCGCTATCCGATTCACCTGATTGCCGGCCTTGATGTTCAGAATTGAGAATCGATGAGAATTCAGAATAGACGTTGAAAATGGCAATCGTGTAGTATATATATACTATACTCAATGCCGTATCCTCGTCAGAATAATACAACTCTACGACGTAATTGATCGTGTCGCGCCAGTGCCGTCCGATCCTAGGCATAGTGAAGATCTTTGGATCGACTGGTCTAGTATTCATATAAAGTCAAAAGCTGGGTTTTATAGATGTGTTGAGATGCCAACATGCCATAGGCTGCCCACGCTTTGACCCTGGGGGGTGGAAAGAGCAGCACATCTATTGAAATGCCCCCCCCATACT
>LGRX02012751.1:0-14574 GCA_001247695.2 Cymbomonas tetramitiformis
TGTACAGTGACACACTGAGTCGTGTGTCACAGCTCACTGTGTCGTGTGTCTACTCTGTGTCGTGTACAGCGTACAGTGTACAGCCTACGATTCTGGCTTCATTTTTTCGCACTGTTAAGGGGAATTCGACAATGACACAGTGTTAAGAGCCACTTAATTTTCGGAATCCGTTCACACATTTCTCAGATTTGAAGAATGAAGACGTAAAAAAAACTGAGACAGAAATCGTATACAGCGTACAGTGTCACAGTGTCTGGCTTCATTTTTTCGCACTGTTAAGGGGAATTCGACAATGACACAGTGTTAAGAGCCACTGAATTTTCGGAATCCGTTCACACATTTCTCAGATTTGAAGAATGAAGACGTAAAAAAAACTGAGACAGAAATCGTATAGGGGGTACGTGAACGTACAGGTGGGGAAAAAATAAACCCCCCCCTGAGTATCCATCATCCGCATCATCATCATGTGAAGAGTGAGAGACCCGCGACAAATAGAGGCGGCCAAGGGGGGAGGAGGAGGGGGTATCGGGCTCCGCCCCAGACCCCCCCTTCATTTTTCTCTGATGACCTGAATTACATTATTAACGCCGTGAAGTCATACGTTGTCATTTATGCATGAACTGCATGTAATGTGGGGCTGCCTGCTGGGGGGGCTCCGCCCCCCAGACCCCCTTCATTATTCACTGATGACCTGGGTTAAATATAATTAGAATTTAATTATTACCGCACTGTGAAGTCATAC
The DNA here is from genome assembly GCA_001247695.2 of Cymbomonas tetramitiformis. Lineage (NCBI taxonomy): Eukaryota > Viridiplantae > Chlorophyta > Pyramimonadophyceae > Pyramimonadales > Pyramimonadaceae > Cymbomonas > Cymbomonas tetramitiformis. Next base: position 743 of record LGRX02012751.1, read on the forward strand.
CTTGTCATTCATGGATGACCTTTATATTTATATTTAATTTTATTTATACTGTCGTGTCGTGTCGTGTCGTGTCGTGTCGTGTCGTGTCGTGTCGTGTCGTGTGTACAGTGACACACTGAGTCGTGTGTCACAGCTCACTGTGTCGTGTGTCACAGCTCTACTCTGTGTCGTGTACAGCGTACAGTGTACAGCCTACGATTCTGGCTTCATTTTTTCGCACTGTTAAGGGGAATTCGACAATGACACAGTGTTAAGAGCCACTGAATTTTCGGATTCCGTTCACACATTTCTCAGATTTGAAGAATGAAGACGTAAAAAAAACTGAGACAGAAATCGTATACAGCGTACAGTGTCACAGTGTCTGGCTTCATTTTACTGTGTCGTGTACATCGTGACACAATGTCACAGTGTATAGCCTGTGACGTTCTGGCTTCATTTTTTCGCACTGTTAAGGGAATGACACAGTGTTAAGAGGCACTGAATTATATTTCCCGATTTTTCAAAAGAGGGGGATCTTCGATTCCATCTCCGATTTTTTCCCCAATACAGCGTACAGTGTCACAGTGTCTGGCTTCATTTTTCGCACCGTTAAGGAATTCGATAATGACACAGTGTTAAGAGCCACTGAATTATATTTCCCGGATTTTTCAAAAGAGGGGGATCTTCGATTCCATCTCCGATTCTTTCCCCAATATTTCGGATTTTTCTCAAAAGAGGGGGATCTTCGATTCCATCCTGATTTTTTCCCCCAATATTAATACTTCCCGATTTTTCAAAAGAGGGGGAATCTTCGATTTCATCTCCGATTTTTTCCCCAATATGCATTTGATACACAATGGCTTCAATTCATAGAATATTAATACACTATACAGCATACGTAGTACAGCCTACGATTTGGGCGTCAATTTTTGCACTGTTAAAAACGCACTAAAAACGCACTGTTAAAAGCACTGAATTTTCTGAATCCGTTCAAGCAATTCTGGAATTGCCATGAATGAGGACCTAATTTATATATGCATTTGATACACATACGTAGTACAGCCTACGATATGGGCGTCAATTTTTGCACTGTTAAAAACGCACTGTTAAACGCACTGTTAAAAGCACTGAATTTTTTCCCGATTTTTCAAAAGAGGGGGAATCTTCGATTTCATCTCCGAATTTTTCCCCAATATGCCCCTTGCGCCTGAGGAGTGGTAAAATCACTAAAATGGAGCGATAGCGATAGCGATCGGTGGAGTGATACGATCGGTAGAGCTGCCCAACTTAAACTGGCCCGTTCATTTTTAACAGTGGTAATTATCTGAATCTGACAGTCCACGTACGATTCCAGAGATCAAAACACGATACGCTCCCCAGAAATCTCTTCGGACCTTCCGATATTCCCGATCTGAAAACATTGGACGGCCCAACTTTAGTTGGGCACCCCTAACGATCGGCGTCCGATGATGACAGTGAACGGACTTCGAGTTGTTACGTACAAAATGTACAAAAACCACTTTACCCTTGTGCAGGTTTTTGCGAGTTTGATATCGGAGAAGCATCTTGTCTTCAATACTATTGTATAGAGGCGTGTAGGTGGACCAAGAACAATCTATACTTTCATCCAACGACTGTTCACATCGTTTCTGCTTTCAAAGCATGCCGCACGGGAAAACGATCGCGCTTTCGGTGCTGTACGCCTTGCTCCAGGCAACATGCTGCACTGCGTTTCCACCAGAAGGGACGGCCTTGGATTACACTGAGTTTTTGGGACCTTCTTGTGGACAAGAAATATCTGCACATAAACAGGTCTGAATAACATAGAAATTTTCGTTGTCGATCTTCATCCAACGTTGGTGCTTGGGTACTGTGCACTTGCACGGTGGTTGTTGTTCTTTCACACATAAGCATCCACCGTTCTTCATTTTGATCTGTATCGAACCTTCTCCAAATTCCTACGTGTTGCAGATATAAATCATGTCTTGCGATTTGTGTTGCACAATATTCTGAAGTAAGGCTGACGTTTGCCTCGACTATATTCTTCACTTCGCGTATACCTTCTTTCTTGATTGGCCGCGGCTGAACTTACGATCTTGATATTTCTGATACGTTGTCGAGTATTTGTGCGTGTGCTTGTGGATACCGTGCAGGTCGCAAATCTCGAGTGTTTCCCTGTTGAGTGTTCCGACTTTAGCCCGGAAAATGCGCCACCGGCCTGCGTGATTGACTCTGACACGAAGTTTTATCAAAGAGCAACTTGCTTGGAAGCATTTGAATCGTATGCGCTTGCCTTTTCATCACAGAAACTCTATCCGATCACTGGCGATATGATTGCACTTTAATGAAACATACACGGGGCATCTGCTGTCTCCGAGGTTCCCACATAAGAGAGTACCTATGAGCCTCCTAAGCATTGTGGATGCGTCCACGTCCACTACCTGTTATCCTCAGCGCTGAATTTGCACACTCGAAGCCCTGTTTTACTGCGTAAATCCATTGGTTATTGTTTGTCGGCAACCTGGTTTCCCCCTTGCACCGTATTTTGCTAAGGCTCTCATATTTTAGGTTCCAGGAGTGCCTCTGAGCAGCTTATCCGAAGCTCGCGTATTTCGTTTATTTCTTGCAGGCATAACTTCCTCCATTTGCGAAACTTACAGGGACTGTTCTCAAGTAGGTCGAGACCTCGAAGAAAGTGATTACGGAAGCTCAAGCACAAGCTCGATTTGCAACCTTGTACCAGTTGTCGAGTTCTTCACTCAAGCCGGCTGCGACGAAGATTACCTCATTTATACTTGGAAAGGCGCGCCAGCTGGCCAGGATATAGCCTCAGTCGATTTGGACTTGGTTTCTTGCAATCCTATCAAGGACCATCACGTAGAATTCGACCGATTTGATCAGGAAAACGTACGCGCTCCCGCTAGAGTCCCAAGAAAGCTGATTGCGACGACCGTTTGGCTGCACTTGACGTGCACTTTCGTTTTGATTTGTGGCTCATATGCCTCCCTTGGCCTACAAAAATCACGTGCCTCTCAAAATGTAGTGTCTGATTATGGTTGCCTCGCACTCTCACTGTGTCACTTGAATCCAACGAGCCCCAGGAAAGACGCCACAACTAGCAGTAGTTCTCCACGCTTCCACCCTGTCCGTTGTCAAGCTCGAAGCGATACTTCGAAGGGGTGGTTGCTGACGCATCATTGCAGAAGGGAAACAGGAGGGCAAGCAGGGCGGAAATGAGAGAGAGGAAGGCCAGCTGGGTGCCGCTAGTGGACAGGAGGATAAGTCAGTTGAGGGGCAAAAGGGTAAGCTGGGTAAAGAAGAGGGAGAGGTGGGCATTGTGGGTTACGATCGCTCCTTGACGGGAGAGTGTTTGATGGGGAACAGACGTTCAAGGAGTTCTCCATCAAGGCTACCTGTGTTCTTTCCTTGTCGCCTCCTCCTCAAGAATCTTTTTTTGACTTCTTGGTACCTTCATCACGTGGTTCGACCTATGATGGATTATATGCTATCGCGGTCATATGCGGTGTTGGAACAATGGTGGTCGCATTCATGCTCTACACTAAGCGCGGACTGGTTTCCACTGCTGGCCAGTATGTATCAGCGTCTGTATAAAACGTTTCATACCCTGAAGTCACCAAGGCAGGTAAGGGAAGGTGTGAGTATGAACTTTATGTCAGCGGCTAGAATTGTATTGAAGTAATATATGGTAAGATGCCTTGCAACCTGCCGAGCATATTCTTCAGGATGTTCCCCATTTGTTAGGTATTTGTTGGCATTTGCTTCTATAGAGGGGGGAACGAAAGTTGTGGATATTCTTGTTTGGACCTGGATAATGTCTAAAGTTCTTCAGCAGTGTGCAACCGATTGTGGATATGTTTGCAGCCCCCTTATGTATAGGTAAATCCCATCTAAGATCTTATTTTTCTATTTCCACAAGCACAGCTTTCGAGAAAGTCAATAATGCGAAATGGAAACTAATGTTGAAAGGTTGGTATATGAAGTTGAACGTTATGCATTTGTAATCCTTGTGTGAAACATGCCTTGCTGAGGGAGGTGTTCACAACTTGCATACGGTGCCTGGTGAACCCATTTTTTAAAACTTCAGTAAGGAGACATTCGTATTATTTCATCGTGGGTTTGGCCTAAGCCCTAGGAAGGCCCTCTGGCCGAACCATGGCCATGCTATGCCCCCGTATGATGGCCTGCTCATGGCCTACGGACACTCTGACGAGATGCCCATTTGTGCTAGGGTAAGTCACGAGACAGAATGACGACGTGTCAGAATGGCGAGTGACGGGTACTATGACAGTCACCAATGACAGGCATTTATATGACCAGATGACGAGAGGTCTGACAGAAATGACTGACAGAAATGCCTGACCCGAAAGTGAGTTTTGAAGGTTGAAAGAATTGGTGGAAACCATCCCAGAAATGGTGGGAACCATTTCATATTCAAACAGCCACACAGAACTGGAGGGAAACCAGGAGAGCCCCAGTTCTTGCCACATCATCAGATCTATGACCATTCAGTAATTCAGAGCAGAGATCATTGTATGACTGGCAGCTGCAGCCCAAATGCCAAATGACAAGACCTGTCATAGGATATGTGAACATGAAGTGACTGAGCACTGTGACTGTCGAATTCGGATGAGATCTGAGGGAATTCGAGTCGACATGTTACTACTTAAAGAGCTGAACAAGCTCTCATGCTAGTTTTTGAATTAGTTACACATTGGCACTGACCTCTGGTGTCTTGTAACTTCAAACAGTGAAAGTTCATCTAAGTATAAAGAAATATCCGACAGTATACAAAGCATTCCGATATCAACCTATGGTCCTAGTACCATATTCCCTGTAAGTGTTACTTGCACCCTTGTGAGACTGGTTCAGTCCTCACAACCGAACAACTGGTATCAGCGTGGTCGTGGTTCACGACTTCCGTTAGTATCTGCGTTCCACAACGCGTTGTACAAACACAATTTTAGCCTGAATCTTCCGCCCTTGGGCGAAGGTGTCGTGCCTCAACCAAAGCACGACCTGTTCCTCTGTCAGGGTTATGACCGATGACATATGTGTCATACATGTCATACGTGTCATACGTGTCATACCTGTCATACCATGTCATGTCATGTCATGTCATATATTATTATGACAGTCGGTCATGTCATATATTATTATGACAGTCGACAGTATGGTCGATCATGACTGTACAGGTCGAGTCGCGTCATACATTTATGACAGTCGTCAGTACGGTCGACGATGACTGTACATGTCGCCAGATGATTATGTCATATCATCAGGCATCCCTGTCATCGAGAGTTCGTATGATTGAACTCGAAGATGGCAAAGCAAAGATACATCTTGGAAACAAACCAAGAACCATCTTTAGCTTTCAGCATGCGCAGAACTCGCATGTGCAGCATGAACGAACTAGTCGTTATTACCATGCTGGTCGTTCAACCTACGTCTCGGGTTCACAACCCAATGGCGGTACCATCTAAGATGATGGGTGACGTAGGTATAAAAGTGAGGAAGCGTTGTGCTTCAGCAGATCTTCTACGGAGACTGCACTCACAAAATTCCGCTCATACGTACACTTGCATTGCTGTTCAACTTTGCAGTGTTACTTTTGTATATTGATAATATATCGCGGCGCTTGTATGTTTAGCCGTAACAATGGTATTCTAAACTCGTCAAGGCACGAACACGAGAACTCAAGTGAGTGCAGCGTTAGATATTGTATATATCACATTGTTCGCAGGTTGCAGGTTCGCGCATACAAGCAACAGCGCTCGCAGTTATACTGAATATCTGCAAACCGAATAATAAATACGCTCGAATATCGACAGCATACGGATTGCGCGAGGATTGATCATCGCGAACATATCCGCAGCTGACAGCATTCGCAGAGAAATCGTCTTAATACTATAAGCGACAAGGTGTGCGCACAGTATACGGATCGTATACATATGATGTCAAAATTCGCAGGATTGTCACGGTATGCGAGATGCAGATGCGCTAGTGAAAAATGACCGTCAGTACGTATGATTCGCATCAGCTGCGAATGGACGTACGAAATTTCGTTAAACAGCGCGATCGCATTCATTTATGCGACAATACACCGGCGACAATGAGATACTTTGTGAAATAATTGGCAACATCGATTTTCGCAAATGATCTGCTTGAATCGTATACAATAATCCGCTCGTACGATGATTTTTAGCTCGTCAGCGCGATGTGCACCTGTCATGATTTCATCGGATGCAATAAACGCACGATTTTAGGGCGCATGATTCCTGATGTATCTACATGCAGCGAGACATTCATTTGTCTACAGTGTCCGCCATCCGTACATATGCCATGTTGCGCGCGTCAATATCCTTTGCAGAATAATTGTATACTCGCAGGGATATTTTGGATGGATGCATGACGGACACATGATTACTATACTGCAGCATTTTACACCACATATTGATGACTGCAGAAATATTTCAAACCGTCAGCATTTGTATGCTTATTGCAATATAGTGTGCAAAAGATGTATATACCGAGTTTGCAATGATTGCATTATATACCAACATGCAGCACATGAGTATATGCAGCACACACCAGCATGCAGCACGCACCAACATGCAGCATTACACCATGTATACATTCTATACTGAGTGACTGCAATATTGTAAGTTGTGTATGCATCACGTTAGCAGATGTTATGTATAAACCAGCTTGATCACGTTAGCAGCTGGAATATGTGACATTATATTACAATGCATCAGACATGCACATAAGCATACTTGCTGTGCATGTTAACTATATTCGAACCCATATAGTGTAAGGTGCCTATTCAATGATCTCAACACAATAATTAGCTCGTTATGACCCGGTGGAGTCGAGATACTCTTCGGACCACATATCGTTCTATTGTGGATCACTGAAAGGATTGCTCACCGGAACTATATGTGAAATAAACCAGCAACGCATTATTGTGAATGAGATGATCTCAGGACTACAACAACCCCTAACCTGATATATATCATGCTAGATTCATTCAGTACATGGTATGCTGATTATCATCCTGCATGATAAACTGTTTGGGAATGTTGAAATATCCAGAACTTATCTTCTTGTAAGTGTATAAAAGTGAACACACACACTAGGTACTAATCAGTAGTACCATACACTGCACATCACCAAGCATTCATCATACATGTTAAGATTCACTGACTCAAAGTGAATAAATTAACTATATTATGTATGATAATATGGATCCCACTTCCAAACACATGTGCGTGGAAGTGTCAGTGATGGCGATACATAAGGGAACAGGATAAGAAACCATGCTGAAGGGCTGGATGGAGAATATCTCCAGACCCGAAGGCATTATACAATGCTCAAATAAGCAGCTGGTCACTGCTGAGCATTGTCCACTCGTCTCACATATCAGCTGGAGCAACTACAACAAGTACATTGCATTATGATAGTTGATTCAGAATTGATCAGCTCAATTTGCATGTAACATACAGATCAGTTTTCATATGATTTCTGACAATAGTGTAAAGGACATTCACACACACATAAATGTGTTGTGTGAAGTTGCTGTGATTGTATCCAGCAAAGTCCAGATTTGTTCCAAATGAGATATATCACTTTGATAAATCTTAAGAGCACAGACCTATGCTCAAACAAATCATAGGTTGAGAAATATCACTAAAGTGGCTGTTTCCACTTAAGTTGATTAATATATACATAACCAGAAAAGTACATTAACAATGGACGCAGCCTTAGAAGGTGGGTCAAGACAAAGAAAAGGTGGGCGAGTAGCGGCGGATAAGAGAGGAACTGCGCACGCGCTGGCCAAGCAGTTCGCGCGGCAATTACAGGCAGCGCGGGTGAACCTGCGGATGGCCCAGCAGCGCATGATGGAGCAGTTCGACGCACGACACCGGCTACAGCACATTAAGGTGAATGATCAAGTATGGGTGGATGGTCAGCACCTGACTCTGCCTGGAGATCGGGGAATGAAGCCGAAGCTGCGCAAGCTCAGGCACGGCCCCTTACGTGTAGTAGAATGCCTGTACAGCGACAGGCAGCAAGAGCTGCCAGAGCAGGACCGTGGAGCTCCGTCAGCGTACAGGTTAGAGCTACCCGTGCACTGGAAGGTGCACGACGTGTTCACAGCGGATCGGCTCACCCCAGTTCAGTCGGGAGCCGAGCACTTCGTGAGTAGGCGGGAGGAAGTGGCACCACCGCCAGTAATGGTAGAGGGTCAGAAGGAGCGCGAGGTGGAGCGCATCATTCGTACGCGTTTCAGAAAGCTAGGCGGGAAAACTGGCGGGTCAGTACAGGAGTGGTTGACCAAGTGGAAGGGATTACCACACAGTCACAGCCAGTGGCGGACCCGAGAAGACCTGGAGGGCAAAGGAGGCAGGCTGGAACCCCTAAGGGCTTTTGAGGCCGACGAGGAGAAGCAGAGGAGGGCCCCAGAGAAGAGGCGTAGGGAGACGCACGGTCAGCAGCTGGAGCAGAGGGCTCAGCTCATGGCTATGAGAGCCCCCACCCCGAAGGTTTACAGTAAGGGTGCCAGTCAGGTCTATCAGCCGCATCTTACGAAGGTGCAACATCCTGTGAGGATCCTCGTCCTCTTCTGTGGGACTGGGTCTGTAGAACAGCAGTTCCAACGACAGTTCGACGGCTGCGAAGTGGTGACTGTGGATATTCTTCCTAAGTGGCAAGCAACATGCACCGAGGACATTCTCCACTGGAACTACAGGCTGTACCCCCGACACTATTTCGACGTGATCTGGGCGAGCCCACCATGTAAGGAGTACAGCAAGGCCAAGACTGTGGGAGTACCGGACCTGGAGCTGGCTGATCGGCGAGTGAAGCGTACTCGGCAGATCATCGAGTACTACGACCCAGCATACTACTTCATTGAGAACCCAGCGGGAGATGCTCTGCGAGGGCTGCACACGCGATCTGTGATGAAGGGTTTGCCCGCTCCTCACCCCGTCTCCTACTGTAGGTATGGGACACCCTACATGAAACCTACACATATCTGGACGAACGCCGTGCTATAATACCCGTACCCCTGCTGCAGTGTACCCAAGCAACACCATGTCCCGCGAGAGCTGTGCTGGGAAAGCACGAGACTTCATCGCAGGCAGGAGTTTCAGCGTCCAGAACACGAGGCATGGGGTCAGCGCAAGCAGTGTACGCGATTCCCCGCACCTTGTTGCACCATCTGTTCTGTGGACTGAAGTTGGGGAAGCGCATGAGCGAGGAGAGCGCAGCAGCAGTCATGGACATCATCGCCACTCTGACAGCGCAGACGGACGAGATCCCGATGCAGGAACAAGATACTGAGGTCTAAGACCCTCAGGGCGCAAAGCAGCGCAAGACCCGCAGAGCGAGAGGAGTACCAGGGCGACAGAACTTGGCAGCGTAATTCGGGGACGGAGCCTCGGGAAACCTCCAGCGCGGAAGGGGACTCAGACCCAAGGACTGAGGGGCACGGGACCCAAGAACCCGAGGCTTAGAAGCCAGGGGGACTCAGACCCGAGGACTGAGGGGCACGGGACCCGAGAACCCGAGGCTTAACAGCCAGCATCACTGTGCATGTTTGTTGATCCCCAGACAATGTAAATGCAGGCGAACACTAAACGCTAGCGAGGACGTAAGCGCGCGCCAAAGGGGGGGAGAGTTGTGCTAGGGTAAGTCACGAGACAGAATGACGACGTGTCAGAATGGCGAGTGACGGGTACTATGACAGTCACCAATGACAGGCATTTATATGACCAGATGACGAGAGGTCTGACAGAAATGACTGACAGAAATGCCTGACCCGAAAGTGAGTTTTGAAGGTTGAGAGAATTGGTGGAAACCATCCCAGAAATGGTGGGAACCATTTCATATTCAAACAGCCACACCGAACTGGAGGGAAACCAGGAGAGCCCCAGTTCTTGCCACATCATCAGATCTATGACCATTCAGTAATTCAGAGCAGAGATCATTGTATGACTGGCAGCTGCAGCCCAAATGCCAAATGACAAGACCTGTCATAGGATATGTGAACATGAAGTGACTGAGCACTGTGACTGTCGAATTCGGATGAGATCTGAGGGAATTCGAGTCGACATGTTACTACTTAAAGAGCTGAACAAGCTCTCATGCTAGTTTTTGAATTAGTTACACATTGGCACTGACCTCTGGTGTCTTGTAACTTCAAACAGTGAAAGTTCATCTAAGTATAAAGAAATATCCGACAGTATACAAAGCATTCCGATATCAACCTATGGTCCTAGTACCATATTCCCTGTAAGTGTTACTTGCACCCTTGTGAGACTGGTTCAGTCCTCACAACCGAACACCATTGGATCAAAGCCCGGTATCGATAACTGATATGTCGATCCCCCGATGAACGTGAAGTGTACATATATGAGGTGTGATGTTATTTACCAAAACAATATCTTAGTACATGCATTTACCCCCTTATTCAAGTTCTGAGGTATTGTACGTCGTACGAGTGGTTATCGTTCTTAGTAAAATTATGCTGAGCCCGCACAATTCGAGGGCTCGAACCATCCACCTCCGGAATGTGGGCTTTCGCACAATACCACTGATGAACCACCATAAATATAAGTTGACAGCATTGGCAAAAAGTATACTTCAATTGTTAAAAGATCTATTAGTACCTCACATTTTGAATCGCCTATATGGAACCTTCAATCTATAGATAGTATATTGAGGTACTACAGTAATCACTCACATTTAAGGAAACTCGACGTTAAGGAAATAGCCAGCGTTTCAGGGGGGGGGTACCCAACTCGATGAGAAAAGCTGGCTGGATTTCCCGACTTATGAGATGGCCTGAAATAAGGAAAATGACCGCTGGCTGCCTAGCTGGAGAGGCATTTCTTAAACTAAGAAAACTTTGCCGGGAAATTGACAAATATGGTATATTTGATGGGTTTTCATGATTTTTTGCACAAAACTTGTCTTAAAGGTCTAAGTTCCTGATAGTCTGTTTCAGATATAATATCGTCATCAAAATCTTGCTTTAATTCTTTAAGCTGCGCACGGCTCTCAGGGTCCATTTTCTCGGAAAATGAACACCTTAAGAGAACGGGCTGGCTAGGGAAGGTGTCCACGTGGATGGTTATGGAATTCGCTGGCTGGCTCACGAGATCGCGGTCCACTATCCATAGCGTTCTCTTATGACGCTGACGCTGGCGAGGGGTACCCAACTCGATGAGAAAAGCTGACTGACCTGGATTTCTCTGTTTTCTTACAGGTGGGTGATTACTGTAATAGCATGTCAATGCAAACCCCTTGAAATATTATCGTGTTATCGAGTTATCGAGCTGAATTGAAAAATTCACCATGACCCATCTTGAACAAGGCTACAATCGGACAATTGCAGCATCTTTATGTCAGGAAAGATTACCAGTATTTTAACAGGGTGAGACAAAGCTCTTCTAAATAATTACTTCAACGAAGCTAGAACAGCGTCCACTGGGCTAAAATTCATGTCTTATACTTTCAGGGAGCGACTCTCAAATATCTGATGGATATGTCATGTGTCGGCTAGCATCAATCATATTCTGCCACCTATACAAATCCTAATCAGGGAATCAGCACATTAATTTCTCTCTAGCTTATCTAGTTGCCTCTGACTCTTTTCCTCCGAGGAGCCAACTCAGCTTCGGCATCACTGTCGATGTTTCCAGACTTGTCAGGTTGACCCTTCAGCTTAGATTTGGTCTCCACACCTCGAGCTCGAGCACAACCAAAGACAACACCAGACTTCTGCTCGGGGATAGGCTGATCCTCCTACTGAACGGGTGATGACGGAGATGTGCCCTTTGGCACCCAGCTAAGTTCACCCTTGTCATCCAGGATCAACTGTAATCCCTGTCTCTTCAGCCTCCGATCTTCAGCCTGTTCCCCGGATCGTCAGCTACCAGGTCATCGAACTCACTGACGTCATCCTCAGAGTCATACTCGACAGGCGTGTCATACTCCCATTTCGGACTGGCAGTATCAGTGTCGTTCTTGATGTCAGTAGTACCCGTGTCATCGTCGTCGTCAGAATCTGGCAACTTCTCCTTACTCCAGGCACAACACCTGCACCCGAATCGTCACTCTTCGTAGGCGTCGATTTCTTCGGACGACCACTGTATGGAATTCCGCGATACTCGTTAGTCTCAGTCGAAAACTTCCAGCGAGCATTATACTGATCGGTAATGAGAATGACGCTACGGGCTCTTTCGCTCGAGTGGCGTCATTCAGAAACAAGCCACCAGCCCTCCTACGCGCTCCCAGCGGCGTAGCGCTCCAGAAGTCATGACAGTAATATTCTGCCAGCAACAGTCGGCTCCTTCTCGGTCCCCATCGTACACAGTCAATGGCCCGTTCGGTACCCATTTCCATTGAGCTGCCCCATTGTACAGAAGTGCAATCTTCCAATTGTACGGCTCGGAGGTGTACCACTGACCCCCGGCACAACTCCACCCCTCTTAGCTTGTCAGTAACATGAAGGGAGAACTCAGCGTCAAGTGTACAGCAGCTAAGATCCAGATACAGGGCGGGCATGCGTAGGTATGCGTGCTATGCTTTTCTGATCGAACAAGTGCTCGACGAGTTGACGAAGCAGTCCAACGGGCAAAGGGTATACGGCCGCGGAGACTCCAGCTCCTTGTTGCCCATGATGAGGTCCGACCCAGTTGAGCGGTTTCTGGATGAGATCCCAGGGTCTATTGGTGGAGACAAGGAGTATCCATAGTACAGTACCGTAGATCAACTGGGGGAGGTGACCGCGTCTAGATGCAGGTAGGCTTGCGGTATCCAGTGCCATACATGCAATAGGTGCAGTATAACGGAGTGATCAAACTTCATTCGGACTACTGGTCGAAATCGCAGCGCGAAGGGAAACCTGCCCATAGGATTTTCCATAAACCAATGCTTGGGCTTGAGGTAGTCAAGGATTTGTGATGGAGAACCTGATATATATATATATATATATATATATATAATATGCAGGTCGAACTCCAAAAACAGTCGGACACTCGCAGAGACACACGAAGACTAAGATGAGATAATTAAATGACTTAGGTGTTTTATTATCTGTGCAAACGGTGAAAAGCTGACTGTCGACGTGGCACCTCGGGGCGAGGGGTGACAGAAGAGGCTGCTCTACCCCACCTTATGGGGAGGGTAAGTCAGTCTTCCCGTGAATTTGAAGCGTACAACGTACACAGGCATCAGCCTGTCGCACCCCAGTAGTCTTGGCTTGACTGTATTCCGTGCAAGGCTAGCCCAGATGACGTCGAAGAAACCAGGCACCGTGTAACGCTTAAAATGCCAATCTTGTACCTTCTCAGCGTAAGTAGGTTGCCAGCGAGGATCTTGATCCACGGTGACCACCGAGCTGTTCGGATAGCAGGAAAGGAAACTCCTCTCCACACTACCAGTGCCACTGAAAAGTACCAGCAGGCGTAACTCGCGAGGGGAGATCACAGAGTCCAGGAGAGCCAAATGCGTCACAAAGGCGTCAGAGGTGCGACAGTACTGCTCCCAAGGTAGACAGCTGTCCAAAGAATTCAGGTCAACTTCTCCAGAGGTGTCCAGAAAAGTCAAAGTCCTGGCTTGTTCCCGCTTCTACTTCCGCTGCCTTCTGACCTCTTGTAAAGCTTTCGCGCGAGCTTGCCCTTCACGTGAAAGTCGCAGTTGCTCAAACTCGGTGAGCTGCTCGAGTTCACCCCCATAGTTCAACGACTCTCGAGTCTTCCAAGAATCAGGTGTGTTGGAGTACCCAGTCCAGCGAACCAGAAAATTTTCTACTTCTTTTCCTCCGC
>LGRX02012752.1:0-17381 GCA_001247695.2 Cymbomonas tetramitiformis
GAGGTGGTGCGCGACGGCGCGTTTGGGTACGCACGGGAATTTTGAGATGAGCGGTTTACGGTGAGCGTCTTTGAGCCGCAGCTGTGGGGATTCGACCTGGACCGGGCTTCGTTGGCGCAATGTTCATTTACGGTATTACGCTTGCCCTGATCCCGCTTGCTACCGATTTTTGGGCTGGTGGCTGCAGCACCTTCGACCTCGACAACGTCTTCCAGTGCCCCTCGCTCGCATGGCTCTACCGCTCTTTCCGTGACTGTGGCGTCGCATTTTCCCCACGACATTACCCGAACGCGCCCCAGCGTACCATCTCCCATCAGGCTTTCAGAGTTATGGTAGTTCACACACGTGCAAAGCGGTCCCTCACGAGGGACTCGGACATCGACGCCTCCTTGAGGCTGACTGACCATGTTCGCAACACGCCGACGGCGAGTTCACCGGCGCTGTTACGAACCCCGACCCTGCTTCCAACACCGACGCCGACGTTGCGACGAGGAGGTATTTGCAGGAGCAGTCCAAGCTGGTGGACGAGGTCTACAGGGGGCGGCTGCATCGGACATGGGCCAAGGGTATCCGCGAGGATATCCTTGGCGACAAGAAGCATTATTTCAGCGGCACAGCTGACGCGGGTCTCCTCTCCGATGTGGTGGTTCAGCTACGTACGGAGTTTGAGTCCGCTGGGCTAGACCAAAAATATTTTTTGGGCCCAAATTTCAACAGAAATCGATTTTTTTGCCTGTTTCGGCCTGTCGCGGGCCTGTTTTGGCGTTCACGTCAGAGATGTCCACGTCCTTGCCGTCAACCAGAAAGAAAAATCTTTGCCCGAACTGAACACCTCTGTCGCGAGCGCTATCCTTCGGCTTTTGCAACCTTTCCATGCAGAAACTCGTACAAGCTTTTGGCGTCCAGTATTTTACAATGCCATTTGTCGGTTGTGGACATCACCGCCAAGCTTGCCTCATGCTTCACCGCTACTCCCATCGCGTCTTGTGACATTAACTCCCCTTCTAAGAATGTCTAGTGAACACTACGATGTCTGTGATTGCAATGTCAGTGCCGTTGTTGTCGATTGCCTTAGGCCTTTTGAACTCGATTGATGGTTCTCTAGCTATAGTTAACCGTTTTCTTCTAGCGTTGTCCTCACGCCGTTTCCGGAGGTATTCTTTTTGAGCTAGTGCACGCTGCCTCTTAATACTTAACAAGTGTTCCATTAAAAAAAAACTGGCTCCGATTCAGCCTCAACACAAGCCATACACATAAACATATTCTTGCCACAAGATAAGTTCACCTCAGACCCATACACAACGACCAAAGCCTGTTTGAAAATCCACTGTCCGCAGCAAAAGCACTCCCAATAATGTCCATTAACAGTGTCAATAAAATAAACATTTGGGCTACCCGAGTCGACGCTGCCCACGCTAGGAGGTTGATACATCCTGTCAGTTGGTTAGAATGAAGTCGTCGCCGCTTGCTAACTGTCAGTTATCATACGATCAGTTGACGCTGTTTGAATATCTGTCAAAATGGCATTGGTTCATTACAATTCAGAAATTTTAATTGGATCCGAACGCCCTTTTAGGCTAAGATCGAAGATTGCATAATCTGTCAATTGGCTGAATTATTATCATTGTGTAATGATCATTCTGTGTCACCTACAAATCAGCCAGCAAATAGCCTTGATCATCAGCCACCATCAGCCACCATCAGCCATGCATCATTATCATCATCCACCATGAATATTTTACCTAGGTCTAAGGCGAAGTTATCAAATTCTGAAAACGAATACAAGCCGAAACGCCCGCAAATTCTACTTTTTCGCCATGGTCCTTTGCATGTGTGTCAAAATAAACACCTCACAACACTTACATCACTTAAAATTCACAAATACACATGAATTCCTCCGCGCGCGAGTGTCATAAAAAACACCTAAAACTTGTTGTGGGACATATAACCCATTATATACCACTTGGCAAACCGCCGTGCACGTCGTTTGCAATTTTTTTCTGATGCCTGGCAAAAAAATACGTAATGCACCGAACGCGGCGAAAACGCGACATCGACTGACTGACGCTGACTGAATTCCCCCCAAGGAGTGAGGAGTAAAACCACCGACCACCTCGAAAGGAGGTCGGTGGCTTACTCCTCGCGAAAATGCCATTTATAAACAAAAAGCAGACTGCATCGAGCCACGTGGAATTTCACTGCTCAGAAGAGAGCAGTAGAGAGCAGTCCCCGATAAGTTTATTTGCCGACGCGGCAGTTGCCATCGAGCGTCATCGTTGTGAAATCCGAGGACTGCTTCGCGAAAATGCAAAGCACGACTCCCCTCACTCCTCGTTCGATTTTACGATTTTGACTAGGACCGAAATGGCAACTCCTCGCGCGACTGGACCAAATTTCAGTAGCGGTCCTCGTCAAAATAGCGATGACACAATTGTGAGGAGTTAAAATGCAAGAACTGCATTGTAACTCCTACTGACTCGTGACACTGTCACAGAGCTCCTTGTGTACCTGCTATCCATTACCGTGGCAGCTATCCGCAATCAATTAATGACATGTTTGTAGACGGGGGCTCTATGCAACACTACTCTGAGGCCGGCGTCTCCACAAATAGCATTTTTGGATATAGGGTTCGTTAGCGCTTACAGGTGAGGAGAGTCTGCGAGCCTTCAATTGTAACACGACCCTGCTCGAATATCGCGGATCGATCGCTTCGGCCGCGGCTCACAGGCTCCGGTTCCGGAGTAATGCAACACCGAACATGCACGAAATAGTTTTAAATCTATGACATCAGGCATTCGCGTATGCTCGCATTGCACGGTTCAGCCCCGTGTTGCGGGGTATAGGAATCATATCCAAGCAACCGAAGCACTACCGGAGCCATGCTATTGATCATCCTTCCACGTTGATGCAACTTTCCTGGAAATTTATTATATCAGCCAGGGTAGGCGCAATGCCCCCCCAGAACCAGTGGCAACGATGTGCTTCCAGTTTGCCCTGCCCAACCTGGAATCACCCACTTTTAAGCCGAAATCATGTTCATATTCAACACATCAACACATGACGGCAGTTTGCCTGAAATACGGAAAGTATGATAAAAATACATCGAAACTGTTTTTCATAATTAATCACAGAGGTTTGGTACCCCTTTACCCCATGCATGCATGCAATCCCTGATTCTCGAGCCGTCTTCACATGCATGTTGTATTATATGCAGCTGTAGTATCAGCTGTATGGTACCCTCACTGCCTTTGCATATTCATACAAGGCAAACCAGGTCGTCCTACGTGGCATGCTATCATTTTACTTTTGTGATGTAACCAGCATGGACTCATGCACATGGATGATGTTTCAACAGGGATGGGGGTGGCATGCGCCATATATGCGCACACAGTATGGTTTGCTTGTATATCACGCTCATCTCACCTGGAGTGATAGCGGTGCATGCTAATTTAACAACTTGTGGCTGATATACCATATGTGCGTGCGCTGTGGACATCGATCATATGGTATGACACCTTTGGAATATTCCTTGCGGCATTGAAATATTGTATTGTACAATACAATATATCAAGTTCAAATTCCGGCATGTCGATCATGCAGTATCATCTGGCTCCCTGAAGTCGATGCAGTAAGGCAGTTGCCATTGCAGCGATGTCGCCATTTTCATGAAGAGTCACCGCAGCCACATCGGCGGCTGCCTTGCTGACAGCATCTTGGCCAAATGCTAGCAGTACTTGCATGCCCTCGTCGGAGCCGAGGGTTGCATTCAATGCCACCTGTGCCGGATCACTGGGCACGCGTCAGCCTTCACAGTCTCCATATGAACCCCCCAACATTTGTTCGATTCATGGAAGGAGGGGCAAAAGCCAAGACCACATCGGATGCAAGGGTATTACCACCGCAGCGAGAACCCCCCCACGGAGTGTCAAGAGATCTAGGAGGCCCTGCAAAATATAGGTGACGGATGTGGCGCCCTCTTGATAACATGCGCCCTGCATCAGCTCGCCTGCTCCCTGCGATCACGAAGCGCCACCCACTGCGGCATCATTGCTTGCGGAGGCAGATAGTGAACGAGTCACCAAGGACAACCAGCGCCATCCCTACGCATCGGCAACGCGCTGAAAACATTGTCCACGGGGTTTGCATGCCTCTTAGTTCTTGGCAAGTTCCTGGCACGTGCTCCCAACGGCCTTCCTGACCCACCCTGCTCACTCACGCAGCACATATTGGGGAGCACCAGCACCAGCAGCTCCGCTCACAGGCCTGGAGCAGGTGCGGTTGCTATTCCAAATATATAAACGCATTTCTCACCTGCTTGGCTTTATGCGAATGCCAAAGAACGATCAGCGTAGTCGGTTGTAGCGCACCCGCCCATCATTTGCTGCCAAGGAGCTGCCATCGTACCTGGTGATCTATGATACTGCAGAGCACCTCGCCGATCATGCCCGCGCGCTCCGCCGCATCCGCCGAGCGCCCTCCCCATCGCGGCCACGGCGAGACTTCCTCGGCGTCCTTCGCATTGCCAGCAAGCGCAGCCTGATGCAAAATGCCTTCCCTGTACCAATGCATAGCACCTTCATCCTTAGATCACCTCACATCTTGCATCCGCGATCCACACAATCCTTGTTGGCTGATGCGAGCGCTCTCACTTTCTTCAGGTTGCTTTGCACCCCGCAGCCCGTGCCGCTGTTGTGGAATCCGGTGATTGGTTCTTCTGGCGGGTTTGGGATCAGGCTGAGCACGCACACAAGCATACCGCCGGGCTGCGAATTTAACATGATGGCATACCTAAGCAGGTAGAGTCGGGAGGGGTCAAGAATAGCTCGCGTCTCAAATCGAGTCTGGAGAACAACTCTGTGCTCTTGCACGCGTGTGTGTGAGCTATGTCAGGTGCCCTCGGTAAGAGCGTGTGGGATCAAGCGAATTTCATACTGCCAAAACAAGGAAGGAGTGCTCCAGAAGTCTCTAAGATGACGAGAGAGGTCGCCCAGTCCTCAACGCATCGTGAGTGGTCACCAGCGCTGAAGGATGGCGCGGGAGCCCACCTGGTTCTAAAGATGATGCCGACGAGTGCCTGCAGCACGTTATTTAGTGAGCATTGCCCCGTTCCCAGTAT
Organism: Cymbomonas tetramitiformis; assembly: GCA_001247695.2. Taxonomy (NCBI): domain Eukaryota; kingdom Viridiplantae; phylum Chlorophyta; class Pyramimonadophyceae; order Pyramimonadales; family Pyramimonadaceae; genus Cymbomonas; species Cymbomonas tetramitiformis. The sequence goes on from LGRX02012752.1 coordinate 5,117, forward strand.
CAGCCATCGCGTGCCGTCAGGCTGAGCAACCCAAACCAGCCACTCCACCGCCGTTTAAGCATTCCCATCTTTGACGAAATTGCACGCCCTTCGCCCCGCGATGCAGGCCCCCCCCGCCCCCCCGGCAACCAACGGTGTGCGAGTGCCTCAGCCGCTGTGCATCTGCGCCGCATCAGGAGCTGCATCACCGTAGAGAAGGGGCGCACCATCGCGGTGATCGCATGGAGAATCTCCACGGCCGCATTAGACGGCAGGCTGAGGGCGGAGTTCATCATCCGCACGAGCACCGCCGGAACAGTCTCTGCCAACTCTGCTCGCCGGATCCCCGCCCCCAGTCACGCTTCAACCGGTGCATGGCCAAATCAGCAACCTGGCATCTCAGCCGAACTCCTCAACCTCACCCACGTCGTTGGTGCGCTCGGACAGACCACACGCCCCGTTGTGGGCTCAGGGCCTCTCGTCCCGAGTGACAGCTTCAGCAGGCTATTGGGAGCGGGTTTAGGGTGAGGTCGTGGTGGGAGGCACGAGGTGGGAGAGGCGGGCCTCCCAGGACGCCGCTGCCAGGGTACCATGGTTTGAGCAGCGAGCGTGGGCAGCTGAGTTGCAAGGGCAGCGTAGCAGTCCGGTTTGGGATAAGCTGCAAGAACGCACCTTGTGCTACGAGCTCACGCGGCTCAAGCTCCGGCAGAGATGGGGCGGGCGGTGCTGTGAAGAAGGATCCGAAGAAGGATGTGGGTGCTGGTGGAGGTGCAGGGTCGGGGCTACAGCGTAGCATTCGCCGCTGCATGGAATCGACGGTCAGGATGCCTCCAATAGCAGCTGCACCACGTGGACACAGGTGTAATGGGGACAAAAGGGGGAATTGGGAACGGCGGGGGCCGGGGGGGGGGGCAGGGAAGAGGGAATGAGCTGCTGATCATCAGTGTCTGTTGAGCATGAAGGGATATTTTTCGCTCCCCCCCTGCACCTAGGAGTGAGAGTCTGTGGTGCTGGGACTTTGGGGTGTGTTGGGACTCTGTGGTCCGTGGGAAAGAGTGGCGCCAGGGCTTTGTGCTGGGCGGAGACTCTGTGGTCTGTCACCTAAGCATATATCTGCACGTCGCAGCTCGCACATCACCCCGGCGATCTTTCCTGCAGTACGGGAGTTGGTGTGCGGAGGATGGCGGTGGGTGCGGAGCAGAAGGCGCACCCGCGAGGCAGCTGAACGAGGTCTCTGACGAGTCGGTGGTCTTGAAAACAGAACAGAAGCGAAGCACTAGATGCTCCAGGAACTGCCCCTCAGGCCACATGCTCGGGCCCTCCACAAGAAGCTTCGTGTGGGTTAGCTGCAGGGTCTGGTTGTCCGCACCCTCCCTCCCCCTCCCTCGCAATGCCCCCCTTACCCCGCATGGCCCTGGTCTACGGCAATCGAGTGGGAGCCCCCGGACACCAGCACCGAGCTGGCGTGAGGTGGGGTGAATGGAAGCTGGCATGCGTGGGAAGCTGACGGGGAGGCATGGGCAAGGCCCACTACCGTACCTTCTGGCACGTAAAGAGGCGCGCAAACACGGCAGCCCCCGCTGTCAGAGTGGCGTCATCCGCTGATAACAGAGCCCTGCCACCGAACCAGCGCCTCGTCAAGATATTCAGTCGCGTTGGATCTACCCTAAAACACGCCGTGCCTCACAGGGCGTCCTTGAACCTCCCCATACCTCACAGGCCGTTCCCACCTGCCTCACCGGGGAGCCTCCACACCTCGCCACGCCTCACAGGGCACCCCCACACCTTGCCATACCATGCTTCACCATAAACCCTCCCATCTTGTGTCGTGTTCGGGACATCACGGCCCCCCAGTGCCTGTGAGGTCTGAGAGGGCCGGGATCGCTGCAGTGACTGCGATGCTGCCACTGTAGTTTATGTCGGACCGTGGGCGCCACGTGGGAGAAGACTAAGGCAGTGCTTGGTACCTGACGAGGGACGGCACGAGGGTGCCCAGCAGCGTCGCCTCCTCCATCACCGGATGCAGGTCCTCTCGTCCCCACATCATGTTCACCATAGCAGGCATCACGGCCCTGATCCCCAGCTTCAAGGTCCCTTCATTGCTGTGAACCCTGCTGTATAAACCCTATCTGGTGGCTGTTGCATACACCCTATCTTGTGGCGGTTGTATACACCCTATCTGGTGGCTGTTGCATACACCCTATCTCGTGGCGGTTGTATACACCCTATCTTGTGGCGGTTGTGTACACCCTATCTTGTAGCGGTTGTGTACACCCTAGCTTGTGGCGGTACACCCTATCTTGTGGTTGTTACACCCTATCTTCTACACCCTATCTTGTGGCGGTTGTGTGGCGGTTGTGTACACCCTATATCTTGTGTTGTGTACACCCTATCTTGTGGCGGTTGTGTACACCCCATCTTGTATGTTGTATACAATAATATCTTGTGGCTGTTAAGTACACCCTATTGTGTGGCTATTGTGTACACCCTATCTTGTGGCGAAGTTGTGTACACCCTATCTTGTGGCTGTTAAATGCACCCTAGCTTGTGGCGGTTGTGTACACCCTATCTTGTGGCTGTTAAGTACACCCTGTCGTATGGCTGTTAAGCACACCCTATCTTGTGGCTGTTATGCACACCCTATCTCGCGGCGGTTGTGTACACCCTATCTCGCGGCTGCGAGCTGTGCTCAAGGCCCAGGATGATCCATCTGCGAAGATGAAGGGCGCAAATGAGCCCACCAAACCTACAGGGCTCAGGTCTCAGGTCTATGGCCGAAGGCATTCGAGCGCCACGAAGGGCTGTCACACCCAGCAGCAACGGGGTCCCCGACTCCAATGGCTTCGGCCATGCTCGTCATGATCGGCGCCACCTGCGGTCCGCGGCGCACCGCCTTCCTCAGCCAGGGCCATCGCCTGCTCTGGTGAGGCCCTGCTCTGCTCCTGAGTCCAGACCCCGCGCTCTGGGCCCGGCGATGAGAGGTCATCCCCCTCTGCCAAGATATCCTGGACACTCAAATGCTGAGACGAGGCCGCTTGGCTGGACCCGCCTGCGCCCACGGATACCTCCGCGGTATCTAGTGCCAGGCCCTCCGCCGCCCGAAGAGATCGTAGGCCCCCAGGTGTTCACCACTTCCGGGTTGGGCGGATGTAGGGGTGGGGCCTGCGCGGTGATTGATCCGACGATGGAGTGCGGGTTCCTACCTGATCCCTTGGATGCGCCCAGACCCACTTCACGGTATCCTTGGAAGCCAGCAGATTGGACAGCGCCAGCCCAGCCGCTCTATTCACCAACCCCTCACCACTTGTGGGCGGAGTTCATATTGTTGTACTGGGGTCGCACAGAGCAGCCGTGCACAAGGCCACGTGCATGACCCCCGCGCAGGGCACATGGCTGGTGGGAGTCCTCAGCAACATCATGGTGGATGAGCTCGACGCACATTCACAACACAAATGAAGTCAGTGGCATTATCCGGAGCCCACTCCCTGGAGGCCGAGAAGCACTCTGTGGATGTGAACTGCGGCGCCGCTGCGACACGCAGTGAATGAGTGCCTGGCCGCCGCACGGGAGAGTGAAGCACAGACTACTGCTCACACAGGCGGAATGAGGTGATGCGCCGCGATATGGAGTTGTCAAACTTCGGGGTTTCGAGCGGGGTTTGGGAGGGAACCAACCGACAGGCATCCGGGGCAGTGTGGAGACGCACGGCGCCAAGAAGGCTGTGGAATAGCATAGGGGCGTCGCGGCAGGCGGTCAGTACCTGCTACCCACCGCGGCCCTGCACTCCATCACCCGGTTGAAGGCTGCACCTGCCGGCATGTGCAAGGCGGCGCACTGGCGCCTGCAGCTCCCGAGAAGTGCCCGGCAGGAAAGAGTGCCCCGCCGTGCCCACGCAGTGGATCCATAGGTCTCCGGCCAACAGATCAAAGCGGTGTGGCTTACCCCTGTGGACGCTGCGTCCACGCAATGCAACGCCACGGCATTGGCTGGGCTGGGCAGCCTCACTTGGCACCGCAGAGGGGAAGGCGGCGGGGCAAGACGGGCGGCTGCGGGCTGCGACCTTGATGCGGCCCACATGGGACTTGGCAAGGCTGGCCACGACGTTGGCAGAGCAGCCCACTACCCTCATTAAGGCTTCCACGCGCCCATCCCCTGAGGACAACCCGGCACCAGTACCAGACAGCACGGTGACCAAGCCTGGCTACACTCGGGTGGTCTGGAGTTCGCAGCACGTGTCAGGCGAGGCAGCAGGCAGCGGGCAGCGGGCAACAGGCGACGAGCAACCGCCAACAGGCGACGAGCAACCGCCAACAGGCAATGTAGCAGGCGGCAAGCAACAGGTCACGTAGCAGGCAGCAGGCAGCAGGTGGTAGGCCTCGGACAAGACGCCGGACGGTGCATGGAGTGAGGTTAGGCAAGGGGAGCGGTATCAAGCAGACATCCTGGGTCAAGAGTGGCATCAGACGAGGTGAGGCGTCAGGCGTCAGGGGTCAGGACAACTCAGTGAGGTGAGACAAGGCTAGGCATAAGGGGTCTGGCAGGCTTTAGGCGGGGAGTCAGGTGTCAGGGCCAGGCGCGGCATGAGGCATCAGCATGGCGAGGCGAGGCGAGGCGAGGCGTGACGTAATGCTTGGGATAAGTGCTGTTCAACAGAGAGGGGGGCGGCAAGTGTGGTGGCAGGGCGCCTGGGTTTCGTGCAAGGGGGGACCTGGGCAGCCGGGAGGGTTGGGGTGCAAGGGGGCGCGGACCTCAGCGGGGAGGGCTGGGGTGCAAGGGGGCGCGGACCTCAGCGGGGAGGGTTGGGGTGGTGGGGGACCTAAGCCGGGTGCGGGTTGGGTGCAAGGGGCGCCGGAGCTAAGCTGGGAGGGTTGGGGTGCAAGGGGGGACCTAGGGGGAGGGTTGGGGTGCAAGGGGGCGGACCTCAGCGGGGAGGGTTGGGGTGCAAGGGGCGCGGGCCTGCCGGGAGGGTTGGGGGTGCAAGGGGGCTAGGGGGGGGTTGGGGTGCAAAGTGGGGACCAGCGGGAGGGTTGGGTGCGAGGGGGGCGCTGGACCTGGGCGGGGAGGGTTGGGGGTGCGCAGGGGGGGACCTAGGGGGGAGGGTTGGGGTGCAAGGGGGCGCCCAGCGGGGAGGGTTGGGGTGCAAGGGGGCGCGGACCTAGGCGGGCAGGGTTGGGGTGCTTGGCGGAGCTCAGGCACACCGCCTCCGTCTGAGCCTGCATCGTCTGTCCCCACACTAGCCGCGCCCGCAGCGTGAACTGAGGGTACTCACGCTAGCCGCGCCCCCAGCTTGAACAGAGGGTACCCACTCCAGCGGCGCCCCCAGCGTGAACAGAGGGTACCCACTCTAGCCGCGCCCCCAGCGTGAACTGAGGGTAGCCACACTAGCCGCGCGCGCATAGCGTGAACAGAGGGTACCCACACTCCTGACCTCCCTGGTACCGTTGCCGTCAACAGAGATCTCGCCCTCGTCCGCCAGTGCAGAGGGCCCACAGACAGAGTCTGTTCCGCTGATCATGAAAAGGATTTGCTTTCCTTTAAAACACTCCAAAGTGCACGTGGAAACCCTGCCGTACAGTGTTGGGTCTAAGCCTCGCAAGCTACCCTCCCCCACTCCCATGCGGATAGATGACATGTGGAGCATCGTCATGGCTCATTGACCTCCTTGCACCTCCATCATCTGAAAGCATGCACAAAGTTCACCGCGGCGATAAGCGGCAGGTCTCCTCTCCTCATGAGCCCTTCACTCCACGTGCACGTCAGCCGGAAGGCGGGCACACCTGCGTGGTCAGCTCATGGATTAGCTCCGGAAGGTACGCCGAAGCCAGCACGCGGTCTTGAAGCGCCGCCGTCAAATTATGCAGGATCCCTGCCGCAAGCGGGTTGATTGCTTCCATGGAGTTTGCGCCCAAGTGTTTAACCAATCGACGTAGAAGTTGTACGAAGGTCGGTTCGGGCATCTCCCACAGATGGGGATGGGAGAGCGGCGACTGCGGGGAGGCAGTCCACATACACAGTCAGAGGTGTTCCGTTCGGGGGCGCTGAACGGGGGTCGAATTCTCAATGGAGATGCGCTCTTGAAGGGGGGCTGAAGTGGCAGCAGCCTCAGTTGGAGGTGCGCTCGTGAAGGGGGCTGGAGAGCTCGCAAAGTTGTGTCGGGCTTGAAAGCAACATTCCGAGTGTGTGGCCAGAATCTTACGGCGCAGAGGACCGCGAGGAAAGCGCAAGTACCTGCGTGAGGAAGAGCAGGATCTCGGCGGCGGCCAACTGCGCCTTTCCTGATTCCTGGTCAATCAAAGTGGAGAGGGTGGCGAGCAGAATCTGAAGTGAAGGAGGCCCAGGTCAGGAACGGCCACTGTGACATCAATGGATTGATGAAGTGTGCGAGATGAGCCGCGCACTGCAACAGCAGCAGGTGGCCAGGCAGGAGAACTGACTCACTCGAACACTTGCGTCCGCGCTGCGCGGAGCTTCTAGCGGGGCGGGCTCGTTGTCTCCACGGTTGAGCAGCATTTGACAACCCCGAGCCGTGCGGGCGACCTCAAGGATCATAGTCGCCGCACTTTCAATGATTCGGTACTCAGAGCTCTGCGTCCATTTTCCAACAAGAGAGGTGGATATCAAAATAAACGCGAAATGCCATCTGAGCGCGGCGACCTCCTTGGGCGCGCCGACGTTCAGTTGAATACGTGCAAGAAAAAATCAGTGAGGTTTGCAGAGCATTTCCAACTTGAATATACGCTATGAAAAGCAACGCGCGGAGCTTGCATCAAACGCGTCTCGGAGAAGGAAACGAACGTTCCGCACTTCGAGCAGCAAACGTCGCATGCGATCAAAGAAGCGCAAAGGCGTCAACCAACATTAAGCTCACCCCAAGCAAAAAACCGAGCTTTATGAGCAGCTTCGGCGCCGACGAAGCGGAAAGCAGCCGCGCGTAGTTCTTGTCGTCCATAGTCAAATTCAAGATGTCCCCTAGAACCTGCAACACTTGTTCGTTCCTAGCGGAATCCAACCCGGAAATCAGCGTCGTCAGGTGTCGATCCAGCACCTGGTCGCGTTGATCTGTCCCAACCACATAGTCATCGAGAAGTGCGTCGTACTCAGCTGAGTGATGAGGGCCCTCGGCTCCTTCGGTTGCTCGTCTACTATACTCAGATTTCAATAGATCATTGCAGGCCGCCAAACGCTCCTGCAGCTTCGAGTTGACTTCGAAGGATGACTGCATGACGCCTTGAAATTACTTACGGAAGAAATTCGAGGTCCAAACTAGGCGATGTTTCCACACTCAAGTAAAAGTTTGTAGCACATTTCCGAACAACAAAAGTGGGGGGCGAACTCGGCGAATCTCCCGCTATAGAAGAGAATGCATATCCTACCCAGAATAACATGAAAACACTATTGCATTCCTAATCGCACGACTAATGACTGAAGACGCCCAAGCTGAGGACTTCGTATAGCTTTTTATGTGTCCTGAGTGAGAGCGAATGTATCCGCTGAAGGATCTTGACAAACGGACAAACTGAAACTCGAATTTCAGACTTGCAACAGCTACCTTCGTCCCCAGAGTTTTCAGTTTTAAACTGAGTTTAGACGAGCCGCGCTTCGCGCGGCTACCCGCCGCGCGATTCGATTCGAGGGCTGCATTACTTGATGATTGTGAAGCTCGTCTCCGGACGCCCATCAGCTCCATATGCGTTACAAACCCCAATTATTATAGGGGGTACGTGAACGTACAGGTGGGGAAAAATCAATTTCCAAATTATTAGGTTGGTGGCCATTGAATTGAAGTAGACGTGTATTGACGATAGTTGGTATTAATCATACCCACTCATTGGTTCCAATGTATAAAAATGTATTGTACACGACGGTGGGAGGCATATTTTCAGCATTTAGATAGGATGTTGATTATGGGTCATGTGAATTCGGCCTACATATTACGGTGATTTGGACTAATATATGATAGTTAGACTGGTCACAATTTCAAGTTCACCGGCTGAATCGTTTTTATCATCTAATGTGGAGATTGAATATAGAGGTTTAAATGAGAAATGCTATAGCTAATGCTGAACGATCTATAGGAAAGCAAAGTTAAGCAGTGTTAGTGCTGAGCAATAGTGTTAGTGAGTGTTAGTGCTGAGCAATAGTGTTAGTGTTGAGCAATTCACATATTGAGGGTTGAGCGATTCATATATGGAATGAATATAGGTTTGACACAATTGAAAAAAATGTTTGAGTTAATGATGATTTTTCAAGAGCATGGGATTGTAATATAATCATTGGGCAAACATGTGAGTAAATTGGGTGATGATGAGAAAATGTGCAAGGTAGTGCAAGTAGGCATTAAAAAAAATCAAATTTACCATAGTCACATGTTCAATCTAATGTTGTTTCGTTTTGGCATGTTTCTTGTGCTTTTTAACAGCCACAGCGCCAGGAGATTCATCAGCGCCAGCGCCAGTTTCTGGCATTGCGACATTGTTAGCGCCAATAGGTGCTTCAGACTGATCTCCTTCAGTAGATGGAACTTGTTCACCAATTGGCGGTGGTTCCAGGGTAACATCAGGAGGGACTTCTGCCGCGTTGGCGGTTGAAGCACCTGCGCGTTTGTTCATTCCAAAAAGCTAGTGTTCAGGATAAACATTTTAAATAACACAGATCCAACTATCCAATTGTAAACTAAAACATAAACATTTACCTGGTGGAACCTCACTGGTTCCAAGGTCCTCCACAGGCCAAACGCCAAAGTCCAAAGCTTTGGGCTTCTTGTCCTTGTTCTTGCGCCGCTTCGCAGGAGGAGGGGTAATGTAATTTTCGTCCTCGCTGTCGCTGTCGATAGTAAGGACTTGACGATTCTGGAACCAATTAGGAGGTTGCCCATATTCTTCGATAAAGGCTGGAGGTAACGCCTTTGTTACTTCCACAATGGCGTCAAGTGTCTGGACATCTCCAGAAATGTCGCCCAGGTTGCGAGTAAGCGCATATTCGTTGCAAAGACCTAAATTGTAGAATGTTTCTACCGAAAAATAGATGTCGTAGATTTTACCAACGTTGACATGGTCCATTAATGGACTCGGATCGTCCCTGGTGGACCTTGCAAGAGCTTTCCAGCCCGAACATATAAGGATGTGGCCACAGGCATCCCTGAATATCAGGGTTACTACCGGCGTCTTCTCCTTGGTTCTGGAGAGAGCCTTACTCTTACTCTCAAGGTATGCCATCACCCTGAAATGATCCTGGGTGAGGTCCTCTCCATTTTCGGACTTGGCTTTTATGGTTGCAAACCATGTTTTCTCGAATTTGATAGGTGCGGACATGTTTAACAGTGAATCTGGATAGAGTTGCTGTGGTTGTATTGTCAATAATGGTTTAAACATAGAGTCGTTGAACAATTTGTAGGTTCCTACAAGGAAGTAAGTTCAATCTATAGTATCAAATAGATTTGGTAACTGTGTCTTAATGTTGACAAATGTCATTGTGTAAGTACATGAGCGGCGGCAAATGCATTATTCGTTTGACATGTGTCATTAAAATTTAAATGTTCAACTAGAGAAGAACCGATAACATGAAAGATTGGTAATAGTATAGATTTTTCCAGATAGGAGTTCTTCAAACTTTAATAGCTGGCATGTTTGCGAATGTTTTTTGGAAATTGTATTCGTAATCTGACAATATCATTGTGTCAACGATAACCGCAAAATGGCGGCATTCATATCATTTTGACATGTAGCGGTGTCGACCAATAAAATAGAAGATTGAACATCACAATACCCAAATATCTACAAATCAAATTTCGGTATTTGCAACCAATAGTGTTATTTGAAGCATAGTAGCAAATATTTTGAAATTTGATGCCGCTCAACCCCCTTCGAGCCGGCGTTAGCCAACCCCGCAGTGGGCGCCGGGATGAGCCACGACGGGGGCGCGGAAGCCCAATCTCACCCTCCTAAATTAAAAGGCCAAATCACCTGCGAGCCTCAAACAGCCAAGTTGTTCTCTCTTTCAAAGAATAAAATTAATAGATAGTAAGTTGTCGATTCCCCTACGGCTCACGGCCACCACTGGGGGGGGGCTTCGCCCCCCACACCCCCCAAAAATGTGGGAAGCAACTTGATTTCCATCGGACTCGGCCACCATACAACCGTGACTGTTGCACAAATGACTGAATTCGATGGCGACAAATTTGGGAAAGATGACACGGTGTTAACGGCAAAACCGATGGTACGCAAAAACCAGGAACAGACTTTCGAGATCGAACGATTTCGATCGCAGTGGGAAAATACCATGAAATATCCACCGTTGGATTCTGTGGCATGTACCCTTAACATTTACCTTCTGCTTTCCTTAAGCTTCTCGCTTCCTGTTTTATAGTGCTTTGACCTGTATTTTGACTTCGGTTCGTGATATAATACACATAACGAAGTCAAAATATGTTCGGAAAGATAGTTGGGTACACACATGACTTCATCCCAGACCGGATCCCTTCATTGTGCGAATTTGGGGCGACCGCCTCAAAGGGAGCGCGGGGCGGTTTTGAACGGTGCGCGCGTTTGCTACAAACCACCATCTGAGGTTGTGATTCTTTTCACGTATGAAAACGTGAAAAGAAACATCGAACCGTTAAGAATGCCATCTTAGGAGTACTGAGGCCGCAATGCATCGTGAGCGGTTGTAGGGCTTTCCGCAAAGCCATACGCATAAGCGCGTGAAAGCGCGGATCCCGTTCGCAAAAACTGGGGTTTTTGTCAACGGGATAAGTTCCTAATTTCCAAGGGATAATTTCACATCTAGAACTTCATCACCGTTGGAATACAGGCGGCGAAAAGGAACTGACTTTCGGACTTTCTTCGGAAGGGGAAGAGACGGTGGAAGGCGACGGTGCCTACCTTCAAGGCATTACTCCGGAAGAAACGCGACGCAGACCTACATCTAGTAAAGTTTAACCTAAATCTGCTCCTTAAGTATGATTACCTAATCGATTTCTTCACTGTTTGCGGGAGGGTAAGTGGGCAAAGTGATTGACACTGGGTACCTAAGCCCTAGCCGAAGCGACGGGACTTGAGGGTAAAAATTCAGTGAGGAATTCGCGCTCAAAGAGGCGGAGGTAGCGTGCTTCGACCAACCTCAAGATCCGACGGGAAAATGCATTGTTCGAAGCTCTAACCCGGTATATTAGCGAGGAAATTACCTCTGTACTGTACTGTCGGTTTTCTGTACTGTACTGTCGGTTTTGGGGAAATATGTGCCGACGTGGCAGCCGTGCGACAGTACAGTACAGCCCGAAGGTTTAAGCGAAATATTATCGAGAGAGGGGCATGCCGTATTTTCCACCACGTTTTGTACTGTCGTCTGTACTGTCGTATACTGTCGTCGGTACTGTAGTCTGTACTGTCGGCCGTACTCCGTATACTGTCGTGTGTACTGTAGCATGTACCGGCCGTTCCGCACCATACTTAATTTCATTTTGGCGACATCCACGCCTCCGCCTCTATACTGTCGTCATTTTTTTCTGCATTGTACTGCCGTCGACGAAAAACGGTGGACCTCCAACCAGAGACGCGGAAATTGACATGCTGTCACGGACGCAGTACAAAGACGAGACAGTACATACCAAACGACAGTACAGTACAGAGGTAATTTCCTCGTTAAAATTACGGGTAACACTGTGGATAATTATAGATCGTGTCGCCATCGAATTCAGTCATTTGTGCAACAGTCACGTTCATGACAATGTCATCAACTTTCATTGTCGAAGCTCTCAGCATTAGCATTAACACTGATCCCCCCCTCGATCCTCGCTAAAAAGAATTATCTCCGTCAGATCGATGGTCGTCGATTGACAGTTAAGGGTTCGGACAAAGGTCATAATTTCATAATTTATTCGGTTTAACTCGTATTTTATATTTTATAATTGTTCAGACGACATTCTGACGATATATTTATAAATATATAAATAAATATATATACAAACATATCCACAAATTTAAAATTTGTTTGCAGCTTTCATCTCAACGACGCAAATTGATTCTTCTATTATTACTTTTTAAAGACTTCTCAAATTTATACATCACAGTTAAATTTGAATATAGGCAGTTTTTATTTAACGACGATATAGGCTACTGTACTACACTATACGTCACCCAAAAGAGCGTGACGATGACGCAAAAGAGCGTGACGCAAAGCAATGTTCGTTCTATTTATATATAGCTGGTTTCTATGAAATCAAACCTCTAAAATTTTATACACAAAAGCGTCACGTCAGTTTTTATTTAACGACGCTATAGGCTGAGAC
>LGRX02012753.1:0-26499 GCA_001247695.2 Cymbomonas tetramitiformis
GGGGAAGAAGGTGGATATATATATATACTTACCTCATTATTATGTACGAATGTACTATATGTATGTAAACATACCGATATACCATATATAACATATAAATCACACACACTCATTTAGACAATTAGCTGAAGGTATTTTGGTGTTGTGTTTTGTTTTTAGATGGTTACAATCGAAGAGGAAGAGCATGAGATTCCTGATATCAACCCAGATCATTCTACATGGTTTTTTGACATCCTCGGTTCATACGATGCATACAGTCGGTTTAAAATCCCGAAGTGGATCGCTGGTTATGCCGATACACTAACCAGATATGACCACATAGGCTATTATGACAATGTCAGTCGCATGAAACCAGATATGAGCCGGTACAAGGATCCTGCCAATTAGCCTCAGGCACCAGAAGCAGAGTATACAGCAGACAGTCCTCCGATGGTCTTTGTAGATCCAGATGCAGATACAGTACCAGCACCAGCTCCACCAGCTCCACCCAGTTTGGTCCCCAAGGTGAAAATGGCACCACCTAGGGAATTCAAATCAGGACAGGACGCAGAGGTCTGGTTGGAAACAGTGGACAGATATTTCCAGTTCACTTATCCAGGTGTCAATGATAAGGATTTGATCACAGTGTTTCTTACTCTCATACAGAATAACGATAGACACTATTTCCAGGTCTTGGCACAACAGCCATATGTCACTTATGAGATGGTCAGACAGACATTCCTCAGACAATTTGGTAATCCTCATAAGAGATCAGTAGCCAAGAAACACCTTATGGCACTGACTCAAGGAACCCAAACCTTTGCAGATTATTTGCGCACATTTACATCACTGGCTTCTCTAGCAGCAGTTGATTTGAATGATGTGCTAATAAAGGACAGATTTGTCACCAGTATGGATCCTGATCTCCGCAGACAGTTCCAACTCAGATACCTGACAGAAGAGCAGAGGAACAATCTGTCGTGGCAAGAAACCACACAGGTATTGCTTGATTTGAACTACGTCATTCACTCAAAGCAATCAGAAACCCTTCATTATCGGGGTCAGAAGGAGCAGTCATCTGGAGGTCCAGCCAAGAAGGATAAGGACAGAGGACGTGGCCAGAAGCCATATGACAGATCCAACAGAAATCGGAATTGGAATCAGAGTGGCAGCCAGAACTCCAATCAGAATCGGAATAAGGGAAAAGGTGGTAAAGGCAAGGGCAAAGGAAAAGGAAAAGGAAAATCACAGAATGATAGGACTTGCCATCGTTGTGGTCGTATTGGTCACATCGAGAAGGATTGTTATGCCACCAAGACCGATGATGGAAAAGAGATCAAGGGAAAGCCACCAGCTCAGAATCCTTACCAGAATCGGAGACAGCAGCAGCAGAATCAGGGTGCTAAGGATGGGTCTGGCAAACTCATCAATACGATCAACACCTTGGTCAAGGAAATGAAGAGTCAGCACAGCATCAATGCAGCAGTTGAAACTCCAGCTCCAGTTCCAGCTTCAGCTCCAGCTCCTCAGGGAAACTCTCAGGGTACTGCGCAGGTACCGGTGTTGAGAGCACCCCGAGGGTAGATCAGCCTGAAGATGCCACTGAAGCAAGTGGCCGGGTTGAGAGTATCTCAGAAGAAGTCCTTTCCAGTCTGACATTACAGTTTCAGCAGATGGACAATCCCTCATAGCACATCGCACAGATGCAGTCTCAAACAGCACAGCTGAAATCACAGAAGAAGCTGTTGTTGTACAAAGGGAAAGTATATGGACAGAGTACTCACATTTTGGTAGATCCAGGAGCCACATCGTCTTTCATCGACAGACAGTTTGCTGCTCAGCTTGGTATAGCTCCCACAGATTCTTCATCATTTTCAGTGGGATTGGCTGGAGGAAGCCAACTTCCATGCACATCCTATCTTCCCAAGGCTACATTTTCGCTGGGCAAGTATAAGGATACAGAAGATTTCTACATCATTAACATGAAACCATTCACTGTCATTCTGGGTCAAGATTGGTTGGAGAGGAGGAATCCACACATTGACTTTCAGACCAAAAATCTGACGATCACTAGGAAGCATTCATCAGGCTCCAGTATTCGCACAGTATTGTCCAGAGTTGAGCAGACTCCAGACTCAGATGACCTTCCTGAAATGGAATTGGTCAGCGCCACCACCATGAGGAAGCACCTTCGTCGCATTCGATCCAGTGGTTCGGCTGAAGAAGCCGTAGCATATCTCTTCTTTCTCTCAGAGGTCGACGGTGAACTGGTCTTTGCAGCATCAGACTCAGACACCACTATGGAAGACCCCGAGGTCACAGCAGCACGTGATCAAGTGAGAGAAGACTTTTCAGACATATTCCAGGAGGATCTTCCAGCTGGTCATAGGCCAGAACGGTTTGAAGGTGGTTATCATCGAATCAACATTGAACCTGGACATAAGCCACCATCACAGCCAGTACGTACCATTCCAGTACCCATGATGGAGGAGCTCAAACGGCAAATCATTAAATATGTCGAGTTGGGTATCCTTCGTCCATCATCATCGCCATATGGGTGCCCAATCATCTTCGCTTCTAAGCCAGGGGGAAAGTGGAGGATGTGTTGCGATTATCGTGCCCTTAACAATATCACCATAAAGGACACATATCCGTTGCCACCCCATGATACCCTTCTTGAACAACTTAAGGGAGCACGCTGGTTCAGTAGATTTGATTTCAACCAGTTTTTCCACCAGATCCCCATTCATCCAGACGACATTCATAAAACTGCTATCCGCACCAGATATGGTTCTTATGAATGGACAGTTATGCCTTTCGGATTGACCAATGCACCTGCAACAGCTCTTCGTGTAGGAAACCGGGCATTCTTCGACTTCATTGATCAGTTCCTTGTCATATTCATGGACGACACTATTGTATACAGTCCAGATTTTGACAGCCATGTGAAGCATGTTCGACAGTTCCTCCAGCGTTGCAGAGATCACCAGTTCTTCATCAGGCCTTCCAAGGTGGAGTTGTTCGTCAGATCTATAGACTTTATCGGACATCACATCTCTGAAGCAGGCATATCCATCATCGAAGACAGAATCCGAGCAGTCATGGCAATTCAGCCTCCAGTGTCTTATGGTCCTACCGTTGGAAAGCAGCCTCTACGCCGTATGGCTAAAGATGGCAAGTCATCCCTTCGGTCGTTCTTGGGCATGGTCGGTCAATTCAGGAGATTCATACCAAAGTTCTCCAAAGTTGCCGAGCCGCTCAATCGTCTCCTTAAAGATAATGCAGAGTTTGTCTGGGAATCTGAGCAGCAGCAGGCATTTGATAACCTCAAAAGTGCCATCTGTAACGCTCCAGTATTGCAGCTCCCAGATCAGAAACTGCCATTTATTATGGAGGTCGATGGATCAGGCACACACGTTGGTCAAGTGATACTCCAGGATCAAGGAAAAGGTATGAAGCCATGTGGCTATCACAGCGTCACTCTATCCGATACACAGAGACGTTGGCCTATTCCTGAGATCGAGTTATTTGCCATTGTGGAAGGCTTCCGATTCTTTCGCCACATCTTGTTGGGAGCTCCTGAGACCATAGTACGCTCAGATCATCAGCCACTGGTTTATTTCCAGACCAAATCCACACTGAGCCCCAAACAGGCACGGTGGTTGGATGAGCTCTCCGAGTACAACTTCCGTATAGAGCATATTGCTGGCGATAAGAATAAGGTTGCAGATGCACTCACTCGTATCTCTGCACTTTTTGAACTCACTGATTGTCTTCAGCATATGGACATCAGCGAGGTCGTGCCATCTGCAGATCCTACATTCATTGCTCTTATATCTTCTTCATCAGCTCATCAGCTACACGACATCATTATATCCGAGTATGATCGTGACATATTTGCACAGACTATATTGGCTAAGCTGACATCATCGACTTCGTCACAGTCAGTCAGTAGCTTCAGCTTCGAGCTCATTCAGGGGTTGATCTATCGTAAGACCATATATGGCAGACAGCTGTACATTCCACCAACAGCTAAAGTCCCCACAGATGACGGTGAGATCACACAGCTTCGCCACAGTCTCCTTCATGAGTGCCACTCAGCCACTATTTCTGGTCATGTAGGCAAAAATCGCATGCTTCATCTTCTGCGTAGCCGGTATTATTGGCCAGGAATGACAACGGCAGCCATTAAGTACATTCGGGAGTGCCCTGTTTGTCAGCGCCAGAAAACGAGGCGACACAAGCCTTATGGTCAGGCACATATACGATGTTCCGTGCCTAATAAGACAAAATGGCTAGATGTATCTCTTGATTGGATCACTGACCTGCCTATCACCACTAATGGGCACGACAGTATATTTGTGGTAATGTGCCAATTCTCTCATCGCTGTCATCTCATTCCCTTCAGCATGACCTGGACAGCTCAGCATACTGCTTCTATCTATATGCAGCATATCTTCAAGCTCCATGGTCTTCCGAGGAACATCATCTCAGATCGAGATCCCAGATTCACCTCTACATTCTGGCAGACACTGTGGAAATCTACTGGTACGAGATTGTCCATGACGTGCTGCCAATGAGAGGAGCCATGCCTTCATCGAGGATATCCTCAGGTACTTTTCAAATTGTTGATTCATGATTCGATTTCACCATCCTCTGGTTTATAAACTGATTAAGTAGTATTTTTTCATCCTCAGGTGTTGTTGCAATGATACTTCAGCCAATTCGTGGGAGGACACGTTGCCTCTGGTGGAGTTTGCAATTAACAATACCGTTTCTGCATCAACTGGTTATTCACCATTTTATCTCGACTCGGTGGCGCAACCACTTTCGCCTCATGACCTGGTTATCACTATTCCGCCAGAAGCTCCTGTTCCAATACAAAGAGCTATTCGAGATCATTTTGACCAGTACTCGGCTGTTCATGCCAACGCGGTAGACAACATTTCCCGAGCAGCAGAAATTAGCCAAGCCAGGTTCAATAAGACTCACATGCCTAAGCAGTTTGCAGTTGGGCAGAAAGTTCTTTTACGGACCGAGTTTATTCAATGGACTGGTTTGACAGAGGCAGGCAGACACTTCAAGCAGCCATATATTGGGCCGTTCACCATATCCAAAGTGCTTAGCCATGGGCGTGCATACGAGTTAGATTTCGGAAACCTCGATATCCGTATTCATCCGGTACAGCCTGTATCCAGATTAGAGCTGTACAATGACTCGATCCAAGCACCTTTGCCTCTTCCACAGATGATCACCGAAGAAGGGCAACCACTGTTTGAGATATCACATATACTCTCGGATAAGTTCACTAGAGGTGTCAAATACTATTTAGTTCGATATGCAGGCTACGGCCCTGAGCATGACACCTGGGTCAAAGCCACAGAGCTGACCAATGCAGCAAACATTATAGCTGCCTATGAAGGCTAAACATTATATTAAGCCTCGTGCCCTTACTTCTTGTAATATATACTAATACATGTCGATCATCTATAACCTTGCTCTTAATGTTTTATCATTATGTTGCATAGAAGCGGGAATTGATCCTTCCTTGCTAAAGGTGTAGTGAGCCTTGTTCAAAATCATACCCTTGCACAGATACGCATACATGCGAGATATCATATCTGTGGATAAATAAAAAGTGCTATATGCTACCTTTGCCAAAGCCGTGGTTTGTCATCGGATTCTTGGCCAGTCATCCGAAGCTACCGGGAACGGGATTGAGGTAGACGGAGTTGTGATCCTAAGTTGTGCTTGACAAACATAACTAAAGAAATTTCACATTAGTACGTGGCGAATCCATTCTCACTCATCGCGATAGATGTTCGTCAAAGCGCGCGTACCGGACCAAATATTGAGGAGATGAGCAGACCGGGAAAAGGATTATAAGTCCAATCCCGTTAAGCAGGGCCACTCCGTTTGCATTAAAAACAAGCCCCAAAAATCGGGCTCCCCGTTGCCGCCTGTGAACCTCCATAGTAGCTTCAGGAGGGGAGGAAGGGCTGGGTGCACTATATATAACTGTGGAAACATGTACCCAAGGGTTTTCGTCGATCAGTTGTATATATAAGGCCGAGTATCGTTCGTTAAAACGTCGATCATCGTTCGCAAAAGCGTCGACGGCAAGCGCAATATATATCCGTAACGTAGACTTCGGATGCTTTGAATCGTCACTCTGACGCACGATACGTGTGGATCAATCAGTAATCCAGCGTCAATCGGCATCACGAAACGCAATTCATTGAACCTTGAAACGTCACTCTGAAATACGATACGATTTCCAGAAAGGTGGGCTACATCCTAAGAACTGTAAGGTGAGGGACTAAAGTGGACTCGGTTCCCCCCAATAACCTAAAAACACCATGAGGGACGCCTCAAATCGGTGTAAGAAGACTGGTACCAGCAAGAAGCGACAACAACAAAGACATCATAGACATATACAAAGGTATGCCCGTTGTGAGGTCACAACTCTTTTGAGAGGGGAGATCTGTCAGGGTCATGACCGATGCCATATGTGTCATACATGTCATACGTGTCATACCTGTCAGACATGTCATACCATGTCATGTCATGTCGTGTCATATATTATTATGACAGTCGTCAGTACGGTCGACCATGACTGTACATGTCGAGTCGCGTCATATATTATTATGACAGTCGTCAGTACGGTCGACGATGACTGTACATGTCGCCAGATAATAATGTCACATCATCTGTCATTATTCAAGGAAAGACTTGAATGACCCTGTCATCGAGAGTTCGTACGTCGAACTCGAAGATGGCAAAGCAAAGATACATCTTGAATACAAACAAGAACCATCTTGGCTTTAAGCATGTGCGGAACACGCATGCACAGTATGAACGAACTAGTCGTTATTACAATACTGGTCGTTCAACCTACGTCTCGGGTTCACAGCCCAACGGCGGTACCATCTACGATGATGGGAGACGTATGGTACAAAGTGAGGAAGCGTTGTGCTTCAGCAGTTCTTCATTCAGAGACTGCAACTCACAACCCGCTATACTGTTACACTTGTGTGTGCCGTTCAACAGCACAGTGTTTATTTGATATACTGTATAATATTTGTGGGCTCGCAAATCAGCCCTAACAAGATCAGTCAGCAGTCCAGTGTTGGTCCTAGGGATCTGTCATAGGGGCCTGACCGGGACTCCCAGTCAGGGCTGCCTATACAGATTTCAGCACCTTGTCTCTCTCTTTCTTTTGATCTCGATCATGGGAGTGGGAGCTGCCGCCTACACGGCGGCCAATGACATCGACTCTGTGCAGGTATCGGGTCGGGCTGCACCGCAGCCTGTGCTGTGCAGAGGGGATTTGTGCATCTACCCTGGTATATCCGAGCTGGACCCCGTCACTCTGGATGCAGTACTGCACTCCCTGGGTGCTGCGACGGTGGTTCACCGGCCGCCTGACCCACTGGAGAGCAGTGCTGCAAGCTACTACCGTGGACATTGTGGTGACGGTGCTCCTCTGGACTTTGACCCCGAGTAGCTTTACTTCTGGCTCTGGCAGTGCACCACTTTCTGGTGGTGCACTGAGATGTGCTTTGACCTCAACATGGTCTTCAATTTGGTTTATGCTTTGCTTTGACATCTACAATCTTCAATCTGGTTTGCTGCCACAGTGCTTTTCGGTAGTTTAGCAGGACCTGAGTGCCTGTATGTTTCTGCTCTTGTGCCGGCTAGAGGGTTTCAATTTGTGTATCAGAATAGCACATTTGAGTTAGCAGTTAGGTTTGTCGCCCTAGCTCCTACCCTAACTTATCTTGACTTCTCTGACTTACCTGTCAGTCACCACCCACAGTGCTGGGGTGGTGTGCTGAAATCTGTATAGGCAGCCCTGACCGGGAGTCCCGGTGCAGGCCCCTATGACAGATTCCTAGGTAGCCAACACTGGACCTGTGACTGATCCGTAAGCCCGTGCTGTGACACATCAAGGTGTCACAGGTAGCTAGGACCGAGACCGTTCCGACTCCGTGACCGTTCCGGGTATATCTAGCTTAGGGTTTATTTCTTAAGAGAGTTTATCTATATTGGTTCACTGACTGTCTGATATCTTGAACCGGGATATTCCAGTATCTTCCCTTTGATTGTGGTCTGGTGGTGCCTGGTGGTGCTTACACACCAAGCACCACACTCGAGTCCATCGCGTTCGCCATCAACAACGAGTGCTTTGACTCCTTCGACTTCGTCCCTCCACTCCCTTCGCCCTCGCCTTGCACCCCACCTCTTCACGATCTAGTGGTGTGTGGTGATGTTGCCACGCCCACTTCGCCCCTCACCATCGTTCCTTTCGAGCCATTCCCAATGCGCTCAGTCGCGCCCCCTTACCGCATTTTTCACCTTCCACCTCCCCAACCCCTTCTCATCGACGCATTCGCTCTGGTGGTGCCAGGCTACTTTTGGCTTTGGCACCGCACGGGAGTTGGTTGATTCGTCGTCTGGATGCCCCTCGACATCTTCGAGGAGACCGCCGCCACCACTTAGTGAAAAAAGTGAATACGCGGCCACATCGCAACCGACATGTTGAGTGAACTAGTCTAGACCTTAGCCGCAATTATCTTGCAGAGTGGCACCGCATCTTGCCAGCTGTTATCGTTAGCTAGCTGCAATGGTCCCTTGAACTCTGACATTAAGTGACATTGGGTTTAGGCTTTAGGGCTTGCTTGCTCTGGGATTGCCACTCACACCTTCGGGGTGAGGTGGTGTCACGGGGAAGCCGATTTCCCCCCCACTGTATGGGGGCCTGCTTCTCCTTGCGTCACCCCTCACTGTGTGTGGCATGTGTCACCCGTGACCGTGTCCCCGTCACGTTAGCCTTCTCTATTTAGACATATTTAGACAGTCCGTATGTCTGTCTCTCTAGTTTATGCTATCACATTCCGAGCACCCGTCAATGTGTTTTCTCTGATTGGATTGTATATATATATACCTTATATATATATATATATATATATATCCCGATATCACCTTTTCTATCAACCCCCAATGACCTTGGTGGGTATGTCGAATTGACCGCATGAGAGCCACCGCCAAAGATATATAAGGTCTTTCAGCAGACACAATGGTATGATAAAGTTCGAATGGTATGTCGACCAAAGAGGTATTGAACCCCATGCTAGCATGGGAGTTAATCATCTGAAAAGCAAGCAATAGTAGTGTTATACTATTATTCCATCTCGTCTGCTGCGTCTGTAATAGACTCCGTAATGCCTCCGTAATGATATAATGTACTTCGTATATGTATAGTATACATACATATGCACATCGATTATCGATATGGGTGATACGAATAAGTTACGGATACAGAGCTCACAAGAAGGATAAGCGGTTTCTAAGTATGTCTCGGAAGCGGTTACGATGCGGCTCCCACAAGGTCTAAGCGTTAGTCGCGACTAATTGTGAACGACACCCCAAAATGCGACTAATCGCGCGACTAATCGTCACCGCAAACGCGACTACTTAGACACAATACCAGACCCCCCCCCCCATACAGTGGGGGGAAGTCTGTTCCCCCATGAATCCCCTCACACCCCTGTACCAAAATAAAACCGTAACATAACCAGGGGGGGGGGTGTTGTTGCCGGGGTGTATTCCCCTTGGACTGAACGCGTCATCCCCTTTACCTTGCTTATTTCTTCATCATTTACATTTTTAAATGATCATCATATCAATATTTCTATATATTTCTGACGATACTTGCTACGAGGAACGATCTTAAAAAAGCGAGGTGTGCTGGCGCAGGCGATGGCATCCGTGTTGGCTGCTGGGTCGATATTGCTTTACGATTCGTCGGCGACGTTCGATATCTTCACATATCAGCCAATCATGATTCGATGCGGGTATCCTAAGTTCCCCGCGCTGTCCTCCAATAATTCAAACGAAATCGGTCATGATCTTTAGAAATATCTCTTGGGATTTTGCGCACGACACGGACAGGCTTGGCTCCACGTCCGCAAAGAACACGGAGTCGCGCTCTTCGGATATGACAGACGGGAAAACATAAACATTCTCCGCAGAGAGGTATAATCTAACGATCATAATTGTGCATGTGTCACATGCGGACGGTCCCCGAACATCTCCGCCCCGGTTCCCACAGAATCGGCACAATTTCGATCATTAGATTGTGCTGACTCTGCGGAGACTAATTCAATATATTGTCCGGTACTCCGGTTCTGTCATCTGTCATGCGATCGGTCCGGGACTCCGCGCGGGTGTTTCAAACATAAAATTTTCAAATATGAAATACATAACATTGGTTTGACGATTTACGATTGCTTAGAGCTCTATCGTTATGACTCTTGACTGGCGTGCGGTGGTCATCAAAATGAAAAATGAAAATCGTTGGGTTCTCGACTTGGACTTCTCGTTCTGAGCTTCTGATGTCTGTCGGATGTCGATCGGATGATGTCACGATCGTGAATCATGATGTGCTTGCATGTCCGTTGTCCGACAGTCCGTCGCGTGTCCCTCGCGCCTGCCTGTTTATTGATACCAGACCACTCTTGCATTGTTGGAAACGTTAGTCACACTGCTGCTGACATTTCGTGCCTCTGGTAACGATTATCGAGCGGTTTTGAGTTCAATCTTTAGAGCACAACCTGGAAACTTATTTCAGGCATCTTAGTTCTTGCACGTAGTTAAGTCGTACGTATTCCTGAAGCCAACATCCAGCGCGTATATGCAATGAGGAAAGCCGCGAGGCCGATATTTTCACAAGCGCTGCAACTGGTCTCCAGACCATCGGTTGTATCCGGTAACTTAAGTAACTCAGATACAGTATATATTGCAACATTTTTTAAAAACTTTCAGATACGTATGTGTTGCGTGCGCTGATTTAAGTTTTGAATTGAAAAACTGCAGGGGGTGCAATATGGGGAAACACTCATCTTCCCCTTCACCAAATCCAGGTTGAACCTTTGTAGAACTTCGCCTTGTGACCAAGTGCTCGCTGTTGCTAGCGGGCTGCGGGAAATTAATTTGAAGCTATCTAGACCCATGCCAGATTCGTCTTTTAAGTGATGCTTATCGGCATGCTTCATGATTAAGGACGATAGTTCTGACGACAACTTGCTTGCCAGATTGCTGCCGCACATTCCACGACCGATGTGCACCGACCACTAGATCATTCGTCAAGATCCCTCAGGCCATGGAAATATAGTTCACGCGATATTGCAGGCTATCACAATCTGGCGAGCCAGGTATCTTGCTTGTCGTTAAGCAGCCATGTGCAGGATGGCCGCGCCTGTTTCACTTTCTCTTTGATCTCAATGAAACCAAAATTTCTGTCCATCGCACCTATTCTCAGGAGAAAGATCTCGACCCCTTCGCGCTTGTGGCGGATGATTTGGATGTCGTCACCCAGCGCATACGGGATTACGTGATAAACGAGGTGATTCCGTAGTGTCACCGGCTTGACCTCTTCTTTGTGGAAGCACGCAACCTGTGAATAGGGTGTGTCGCGAAGCGGCAGGTTTTCGCTGGTACGGAGACGCGATATTGCAGTACAAGGAGGCTCTTGTTTCTTACGCCTCTCTGCTTCTGGGGTGGTCTTCTGCCTTCTGCATACGAGTGCTCGCATGCAACGCTTTGCGGCGTTACCCTGAACTGAGATTGAAGCGGCGACTGCATACCGTCATGAGATATAGCGTGAAAGCATAAGCCATGCAACTGCAACAGGTGCCGATCCTATCCAACGCTGCCGATTACTTCTTTCGGGCGGGCGTTGAAGGCAAGCGATTGCGCCCTACGGTATAACATCATTCACGTCACCACACTTTGTTAGTGAGCCGTCTCTGTCATATCACTGGTGAATATTCGCATGCTTTCTCTTTTTACGATTGCTGAAGCGAACGTTCCTGCCTAAGACAGCATGCGCCCGCCTCTGAGCCCGTGACTATCTGACCTTCAGAAGTGCATGATCGGTGCCTTCACTTTGGTACCGCTCTGCGGTATTGTGCCACTAGCTGCCTCAGCCAGCAAGTCACGGTGAATGCTGCGATCGTGGCGCTTTCAGTGCTTGGCCTCCCACTTCGCTACCGAGTCTTGGAAGCCAGACGGGAGCTGCCTCCCGAATGCGCATCTGAGCACGGGATCTGAAGAGTGCACCCTGCCATGTCAACACTGCTCTATGTGCTTGCGTCCCTCTCATTTAACACCGTTTACATGTGCGTGCCTCGTTTTACATAACAGCCGCACGTCGGGTCACCGATTCTCGTCAGATCGCGTACAGCGAGGTGCCCCAGTAGCTCTCGCCGCGGAAGTCCCAAGGTTGCGCTGTGCGAGCGAGCCAGCCGTGCGTTGCGAAGTGTGCTGACAGTGTATCGCAAGGTTGCTGCACAGGTGCTGCTTCTAATGGCCTCCGCGCTCTCCGTTGTGGTCCCACCGGGCGAAGTGGCCTCTGCGGCTTTTGCCGGTGAGCCCCCTGCGTGCCCCCTTTGGACCAGGCTACGCCCTCCGTGTCTGCTCAGCGGCTATGCAGCACGAGTGGGTCCTGTGACTTGAGGATAACACGTGATCTGAATATGACGACGCGACCGACATTAGTGAAGGCGTTCACGGTCTTTCTCTTGTCTCTCTTGCATTCAGTAGACTGAGGCATAGGTTTTGTGTAAGGTGATCTGCGCTTGTGAGCTCCTCACCTGCAGTCTTGACTGCCACTGGCCAGTTTCCTTCGTACCTGCAAGTGTTGGCAGCGTCTGCGAGCTCACGCGCAATGCTGAATGCCATTTGTGTATGCAGTAACGTATCCATGGGTCATCAAAAGCAAGCTGAGACTGTTTGTCTGAAGATGCACCTACCCGCATCGCTCTTAATTCATGCAAGCCTCGGCAAATTTTGCCCGCATGTACACTCTACTGTCTCTATCACCGGTGGCGTTTCGCGTCACACATACTATTCTCCAGTCAACTCTGCGCTCATGCAATGTATCGAAGCTCCATAGGCTCCAAAGGATTGTCCATTGTGGCGCTTTTATGGCTGGCCCTCACCAGGTGCCTGTGACAGGACGGCGCACCTGCCTGGTTTTGGGTATCCGTTGCATCGGATGCCGTGGCGATTGAGTGTGGGCTTGCGAGTGGTTGGTGGGCTTAACTTGTTAGACAATCTGCGCTTGAGGCAGCAACGTATTGCTGAAGTGACTGAGATGATTCACGTGCGACTCTCCTCACCTTTCCCCCCCAATGGTAGCGCGCAGCAATAGGATCAGTTTTGTTCTACACTTTGTGTTAAACTTTACTTTCACCTTGTTTCTTCTTGCGCGGAGCACAATGGAGGTTGGCCGGAATCACAACAGCAAACGCACTCGCCTTTGCGCCGAACTTCACTTCATGTTAAACTTGAATTCCCACTGAAGTCACTTTATAAGGAAAAGGATTTCATATGTCTGCTGGATCAATCCAAGCTCAGCTTTCAAGTGCATGGGCACTTGCCACATGCATGCAAGGGCTCGTCCTGCATGTGCGTTGCCCCCGCGGTCAGCTTGCTCTCACAGCTTTGGTCCGCCCCGACGCGGTGAACCCCTCGCTCAATATATACAAGCGAAGACCTCTATTGCGATGATACGCCTGCATAGGACGAAGAGTGCTGATATCAGTCCTGCGATCCGCCTCGGAGGTGACAGGTGGCGAGCCTCTTGCATGATGATGTCATCGATAAGGCCACCACAAGGTGACCGTTTTCGGCATCTTTATCTTTGCGTACACTTGTGTGCGCGCCATGTTGGAACACAAACCGCTAGAGACCGGGAGCGCACCCCTTGAGAGTTGGCAATCCACTGTGCAAACAGGTTGTGGGGCGGAACTGGGGGCAGGCGCGGGGTCGGGGCATTGAATATGGTGATGGGTAACAAGGTGGCGATTCTTGCCGGTGACTTCCTCCTGGTGCGTCCCCCCAATGGCGGCACGGCGCGTATACTGTCGTCAACCCCCTTTGCAAGTGAACCCCCTTTGCAAGTCAACCCCCTTTGCAAGGGGCCCGGCATGGGGAGCAGCTGTGTGCACCGGTGCCAAACGTAGAAGGTGGAACTTGTGTGGTGAAGTGGAGTCATGACAGGAGGGGTAAAGTGCGTGTGTCATGCCATGTGCGCGGGGGGTGGGGGGAAATGCGTGAGTTGTTATGCCATGTGCGCTGCGGGGTGGGGAATGCGTGAGTCATGCCATGTGCGCTGCAGGGTGGGAAAAATTGCGTGGATATGCCATGTGCGCTGCGGGGTGAAGCCCATGGGTTATGCCATGTGCGCTGCGGGGTGGGGGAAATTGCGTGAGTTATGCCATTTGTGCTGCGAAGTATGATGGAGTGGACTCATGACAGGAGGGGGAAAATGCGTGGAATAGGCGCGGGCAAGTATTCGTCTGGCAAATCTGCACAACACGGAGGTGGTGGAGCTGCTCTCAACGGTGATTGACCATCTGGTGAAGGTGCGTCCTCGTGGCGACCTGCGCGCGGCTGAATTGACCATCTGGTGAAGGTGCGTCCTCGCGGCGACCTGCGCGCGGACGAATTGTGCTGCTGCACCGAGTTCTCACACCCGCGGAATCGGAGGGGGGCAGCGTGAGTATGCACTGATGAGAGTACGCGCTGTGATCTGTGTATGCGTAAACCGCGCTGTGATCTGTGTATGCGTACACCGCGCTGTGATCAGTGTATGCGTACACCGTGCTGTGATCAGTGTCTGTTGTAAACCCCGTGGTATACCTTCCTGGTGGGTACTGCCTCTTGATAAATTGAGCAGACTAGTCTGCCTCTCTTGTGAGGAGAGTCAGGGTGTTGTGACCGCCGCACTCTGTGTCCTCCCTTGTTCCCTGCGGTGAGCACCTGGGTGCCTGCTATTGGTTGCTGCTTCTATGCATCTTCCAGTTTCCGTTCTACGGTTTGCATTTCATCGACCAACACTTCCCATCCATCACAGAGGTTCTCGCATCGAAAAGTCCGGCCGTCAGCCAAGAGCTCTGCGACAGTCCGCTCTGTCACCGTGCAGTCTACTTGGACTGTCGGGACCGAAGATGACATACAGAGCGTCCGAGAACACATGAGAACACTTGGATCTGGAATATTCGAGATGACGTCAGACGAGGTCGCTCAGAGTTTTTGCTCGGAGCTTTTGACGGAGCTTCCGTTTGCTGGCTGAAATCGGCTTTTGCCCGATGGAAATTTTCAGAAGCTCTGCGCAAACGCTCCGACTGGGAACCGCGGGCTGACGTGGTCCGACGTGGTCCGACGTGGGAGGCATATTTGACGTCAGACGGAGCTTTTGCCGGACGGACTTTTTGACGGAGCTTTTTGCGAGAGGCTTTTTATCGACAGTGAGCTACAGGGGGGCATGCCAGGAGGGTTTGCTTATTCAGACACCCGAGGAGCCACATCTGCGCTTGGCTATGATCGGCACATCCCATGCTGCTTTGCATTCGGCTTGTGGTGTGTTGGTGCCAGTGCTATCTTGTCGTGGTCCTGCTGCGCTCTGGAACGCTTCTCCTATCCACTGGGATGATGGTGGGCTGGCTTTTGTCGGCGGGCCTTATGCCATGCAGTGCGCGCTAGACTGAGATTAAGACTTCCTCGGAGGCACCATGGAATCGCGAAATTGACACCTAAGACAACCCTAAACCCTACATTCGTATCCGCGCATTCCGGGACCATTGTGATATTTAATCAAATCCCAAACCACAGAATGCGGGTGCATAGCCTTGGACCGGTTCCTTTGGCACAACAACGCTACAGAAGATCGACTGCACTATGTACCCACGCCGGGGATCAAAGGGTTCAGCCCACACTTCGGGACACTCATCTGGATTTTCCGGAGCTCATTAGTGAAACACGGGAGCCCCTCACCTTCACTGATCCACATCAGCGCCTCTGCGACTGCACTGCCTGCGCACTGAAGCTGTGTCACGGAAGCCGCTCGAGCACCACCTATCGAGCGACCATCCATCTTCCCCCACCATGCTTCCTTCATCCATGGGGGGAACGGTAAGCTAGCCTTGCTTAGCGCGCCTCCCTTCATCCATGGGGGGAACGGTGAGCTAGCCTTGCTTAGCGCGCCTCCCTTCATCCATCGGGGGAACGGTGAGCTGGCCTTGCCTAGCGCGCCTCCCTTCATCCATGGGGGAACGGTGAGCTAGCCTTGCTTAGCACGCCTCCCTTCATCCATGGGGGAACGGTGAGCTGGCCTTGCTTAGCGCGCCTCCCTTCATCCATGGGGGAACGGTGAGCTAGCCTTGCTTAGTATTAAGCGCGCCTCCCTTTATCCATGGAGGGAACGGTGAGCTAGCCTTGCTAGCGCGCCTCCTTCATTCATGGGGGAACTGTGAGCTAGCCTTGCTTAGCGCGCCTCCCTTCATCCATCGGGGGGAACGGTGAGCTGGCCTTGCTTAGCGCGCCTCCCTTCATCTGGCATGTATTTGCACAGCTGTGGTCACATAATATTGATGGGATCACTTAGGCGCTCGCATATGGTTCCGCCTCATTTCCCCTCGATCAGTTGCCATATGAGTGCTTACTGCGCACATGAGTTTTGCCAACGTATAATGCGCCACATCAGCCTAGGTCCTGCTGCATCCGGATCCGAAGAGACCTCAAAAAATACAAGTACGTTCCATAGGGCACACGATTAAGTGTGGCGACGCACACAAGTGAGTGTGGCGGGGCGCACGAGTGGGTGTGGCGGGGCGCACGAGTGAGTGTGGCGGGGCGCACGAGTGAGTGTGGCGGGGCGCACGAGTGAGTGTGGCGGGGCGCACAAGTGAGTGTGGCGAGGCGCACGAGTGAGTGTGGCGGGGCGCACGAGTGAGTGTGGCGGGGCATACGACTAGTAAGTGTGGCGGGGCATACGACTAGGCACGCGGTGTCCCCCCGGCACGCTGCATGGCGAGGCTTCCTGAGACTGAGGCTCGCTTCGGGCCGCGCTGTCCTCTGGTTTGCTGCAGGGGGAAGTGATGCAGCTAACCAGCAGCCCAGAGTCGCTCCTGTCCTTCGAGCACTACACGGAGAAAACCTTTTATAAAACCGCCTCTCTGTTTGCTCACAGCCTGAAGGCAACGCCTGCGCCACATGGAGCCCGATCACTGGCTGAAAGAGAGAGCGCACCGTGCCATACTGCTAATCGGGGCATTGTGCGCATTAGTTGAGGCTGATGTGTTAGATATGGGAAATTGGCAAAAAGTAGCATATGTTTGGAGACCTCTCGGGATATGAAAGGGCCCTCATTCCTTTTCGCTGTCTAGATCTCAAATGTTCCAACGCTTGTGTTATGCAACCATCTCCCTTGCACTCGCCCGGATGGCACTGTATAGATAACACTGCACACTCTCATACCCGGCCCCCTCCCCGTCTCCCGGCGCATGCGTGCTTTCTCCACGTTGCCCTCAAAAGTGGAGAGACTTAGACTCCAACTACGCGAGTACAGAGAGGAGGGAGCTCTCATCCTCAGAGAGATGCTCCAACTACGCGAGTACAGAGAGGAGGGAGCTCTCATCCTCAGAGAGATGCTCCAACTACGCGAGTATAGAGAGGAGGGAGCTCTCATCCTCAGAGAGATGCTCCAACTACGCGAGTACAGAGAGGAGGGAGCTCTCATCCTCAGAGAGATGCTCCAGAGCGAGGGACAAGTGCGAAGCTGTGCCATGTGGCTACCATGGCCATGCCTCGCACGAGTTTGGTTAGAGTTGCATGTGAAGCGCTGGGATAGTGGAGCGAGGGATGGAGGCTCGGGGGTTTCCCGGCATGTGGCGCGGCATGTTGCGGCCTTGACTTGGCTGGAGGTCGCCGGCGTGCTTGCTGGTGGGGTTCGACGCGTGTCTTACGCACGAGGCTGGTGTGTGTGTGTGCAGGCGGTGGCCATTCTCGGCGGCCACTCCGCGGAGACCGTGGCCCACTCGTATGCGTACGGCAATCACTTGGTACCACCGCGTACCCTCCCCCCCCTGGAAGTGGCCGTCGTGGGTCATGTTGCGGGGCCACATTGGCATGGGGGGTGTCGGTAGGGGTGGGGCATGCGAGTTGGGATGATGCAGGGCTGAAGCGGCGCGAGAGAGATGCGGGCGGGGAATGCCCGTGTGCAGGGGCTGGCCTTCCAGCTAGCAGAGATGCGGGCGGGGAATGCCCGTGTGCAGGGCCTGGCCTTCCAGCTAGTAGAGATGAGGGCGGGGAATGCCTGTGTGCAGGGGCTGGCCTTCCAGCTAGTGGACGATGTTCTTGACTTTACCTCCAGCTCGGGCCTCCTCGGAAAGCCTGCTCTGAACGACCTGCAGGTGCCCCCAGCCCGCCGATCCCACACTGCCTCCCCGCATGGTGCGCAACCCTGAGCTGTGAACCAAACCTGTGGGTCAGAGCAGCTGGATCTCGATCTCGATCTGATGGCATGGTGAAATTTGCAGCTAACGGGCTATTCCTGATGACGTAAGGAGGTTAAGACCGGTAAAGTTGAGGCCCTCTGATACTTCGACGGGGGGGCTCAATCCCGGGCAGAGTGGACTGGCCACGGCACCAGTGCTGTATGCTGCAGAGGAGTTCCCTGCGCTCGTGCCCATGATCAAGCGCAAGTTCAAGAATGACGGCGACGTGCAGCAGGCCAGCACACCCATCCCTCTACCGCCCTTTTCCTTCTGCCAACCCGCCCCTTGGCCATCATCTCCTTCCAGTGTCCCCCTATTAACTGAAAGTTAAATCTACACAGCGTCTGCATCTCATGTCAGCATTCTTCTATATGAACCCTGACCCCTGTGTCACATGTCATGCTGTGTTGCACTTCCTGGGGTTCACCCGGGCGCAGCGTCCCCTCTGTGCTGACCCCTGTGTCACATGTCATGCTGTGTTGCACTTCCTGGGGTTCACCCGGGCGCAGCGTCCCCTCTGTGCTGCCCCCTGTGTCACATGTCATGCTGTGTTGCACTTCCTGGGGTTCACCCAGGCGCAGCGCTCCCTCTGTGCTGCCCCCTGTGTCACATGTCATGCTGTGTTGCACTTCCTGGGGTTCACCCGGGCGCAGCGTCCCCTCTGTGCTGCCCCCTGTGTCACAAGTCATGCTGTGTTGCACTTCCTGGGGTTCACCCGGGCGCAGCGTCCCCTCTGTGCTGACCCCTCTTTTCAAGTCGTTCCCTGAGATGATGACGATGACGCTGGCGCAGGCGGAGCTGTGGGTGCACAAGAGCCAAGGCATCCAGCGTACCCGGGATCTGGCGAGGTATCACTGCGAGCTAGCAGCAGCATCGGTGGGCCCCCCAACTCGGTTACACAGCCATGCCAAGCGGCGTTAACCCCATCCCCTTCCCTCTCCCGAACCCCCTTTTCTTCCTCTTGTGATGCTGCGATTTGGTGACATTTGAGTGTGCGCCTGCTGCTACTGTGGTGTCAATCCTGCACACCTGCTCTCCCCAGGGCTTCGGTGCCATAGAGTTGGAGGTGGGAGTAGGGGGTCGCACACACAGTTCGGTGATGGGTTTCACAGTGGGGGCGCAAAGTCAGAAGGAAGCACTTCAGTCTATCATTCACAGCCTTCTGGGACAGCCCTTTTGTACACAGGACGTGTGGTGGGTGGATAAGCTCTCTTGAGACCAGGCTTTAGGGCAGCCAGGGATCAGGGTGATGGTTCTGAGCGCGGGATTGGTCGAGGGGAGATAGCTCGGGCAGGTTGGGGGGTAGAGGTGAAAAGGCTTCAGCGACACAACGTCTATGTGCAGGCAGTGCCGTTGCAGAGGGGCTCAGGTGGCTCAGTGAGGCTTTAGGGGTTCCCACTAGTGAGGTCCGGAAAATCCGGATAAGTGTCCCGGAGTGTGTGCAGAATCCTTTTTTCCTAGGTGTGGACACATAGTGTAGCTGATCTTCTGTAGTTACATAGTGCCAAAGGAACTAGTCCAAGGATACGCCACATACAACCGGCAGTCTGTGGCTATCTGGTGCCAACGGAATCGGTCCAAGGATACGCCACATGTGATAAGCCACACACGGACAGGTGTGCACATTGTCCTGGGAGCTTCTGCTTTTGAGGTCTGGTGGGCCCCGTGGTACTGGCAGGTGCATGCACTGCCGCCCGCAGAATCCGAGAGGCAAGAAGAGTGCCGAAGGGCTCTCTTGCAACTAACCGACAAGGTGTTGGTGAGGGTGAAGTGATCTATGACCAAGAATTGAGCATCAGAGTAAGTCAAGGGCCGCAGTAGTAAGGGGGCCTTCGGCATCCAAGTGTTGGTTGTTGAGGGGATGTGAGCTCATCAGGCCGAAGCCCGCGATGGCGTGGCAGTGGCCATGTATGCTGCGCAAGCATTTATCATGGGCGGTGATTCGTGAATGTTCTATGGATGTTGGATTGATACCGGCTATTGATGCTGTGATGTTTCCTAGGCTATCGGCATTTGTTGTCTCCTTCTGCAAAAGTGGTGTATACCATGCACACAGTATGTAAACTCCCATCTTGGGACATGGAAAACTTGAAGAGGGAGAGGAGGATTGCGAGCGCGCCACATTTGGCACCATGATTAATTTAGGCCCCAATGCGTGGGGATCACCTTATGAGGCATATGCATTGCAACCAGAGGTGGTCTTTCAGAATTTGAATGTGTTGACGTCCTTCAGGATGGACGGTTCTAATATAGAAATGTATGTTTGAGCCTGGGTTTAAAGGATACCAGCCTCTATTGCTTTTCAGAGATGTGGTACTGCTCACGATTGAGATTTCGGTGAAGACCAGTGTGGTGCTCGATAAATACATAACTGGAATTGAAGCATAGGGCTTCCAACATTATAACAATTTTTATTAATCGGAATTCTGCACGTTACATGCATGGTGAAAACATGCTTGCATTCTGACATTCTTGCATCATAGCATCTACGTCCAATCATTAATCATATCATTGCTCATAGCAGGGTACTGCCTAATCACAGTAGGATCGTTCAGCATCAGCCTAACAATGGGATGATATTTGAAAATGCACAATTTTGGCGTGCCTTGAGGGTAACATTTATAGTGGATGTGCTACTGCAGCGTTGATATCTAGCCACCTGCGCCACATGCCCTGCCTTCCCTCCTTTATTCAAGAATGAAACAACGTCTCTCACATCCCCAGAACGTGATAGGCGGAATACATTATTGGCATGCAGTGAGACGTTTGATGATACATGTTGCGGCAGCAGGGTATGTGGATTTAGTCCACTATCATGTCGGCGTACACACAAGTGCTTTGTGGTGGCCAGCAGGTCATTTATTTACAATTTAGGTCGACTATTATCTGCGAATTCTTCCTTGACTGTGCCATCAAATTTGGCATTTCCTCAACTACAGAGTTCTTCGAATCAGGATCATCATTATCAGGATTTCGGTAATCATTGGCAAGATGTTTGATTCCTGCTCGCTCGTCTAAGAAATGTATCTGCCCTTTTTCGGAGTACGAAAGACGAGCCTCGTCTACTCAACGGATCCCTACTTCTTCCCCATCGAACACATACACCAGCCGATCTCGCGTGGCGTCATCGTGATCTCTGATGCCTTGAAATTTGTGATCTGCTGACAGTCCAAATGCCTGCCAACTGCAACCGACGTATAATACTTTCACATTCGTGCTACGCACGATTGGATTCTGTAGTGGGGTCGTACTTCAGTTTGTGACAGTACCCAATCATCTTAGTGTGCACTTTGCTCTAGTCGGGAAACCACTTCAGAACAAGTAAAATCCAACTAGTCGATTTGCTCTTGCCATCCAGTTCAGCCTAATGATTATTTCAGGCAAATATTCGCCGAGCTCTAGTCAATACCGTTGATCCCGCAGCCGTCAACGCATTAATGTGCATGCCGGTTTCCTTGTTTACATCGTCTTGCTCGTACGCACACTTAAAATACTGCTACACAACATCGTTCAAAATTTCACGTTCAAAATCCAAAACTTCTAGTAGGTCTACTAGGCGTGGAAAACGAAGTGATTGAAAACCTATGGTAAATGCATGTTCCCCGTATTCTCACTATTGCGGTTGCATATCGGGTCGCCTCGTTTGCGCGGCTCAACGATGCGTTGCCTTTGTACTCACGAGCTTGTGTGTTTTATGTGTTCGGAGGCACGACATGTTTGAGATATGTAAAATATATAAATATTTATATTCATATATTTTCCTGGAAAAGGGGATCTGAAATCTTGGCGTAAGTGAACAGAGCCTCACAATGTCTTTTGGACGAACTGGTAGAAAATAAGTAAATGGAACATAATTATGACATACGATTGGGGAAAATAATCGTCAGGATAACGAGGTGGTTATAAGAGAGGAAGTGGCACAGCTTATACACTATGGAAGCTTCTGAAACTGGTTTCGATTAGTTCCGGATCTGATTTTGGGTTTACCAATATTCGCAAGACAATTTCATGTTGTTCATCCCACAAATCTGTAAATGCAGGCAATCAAATGTTACTATGCTGTTTTGCCCACTCGTACACTTTCAATGAGCAGCCTTTCTCGAACTTTATCTTGCACGGTAATTGAAAGAAAAATCGGAAGTCGAAGCAACCCGACCCCACCAGTTGAGTACCGGTCCTAGAGTGTTCGAAGAGTAAGTCACACCGTGCAGTTCACTGATAAGTGCACACTGCCACTGGCTTCTTGATGCTGTGGTATGTTGGCGTTGCCTTCATAGCTACCCCTATAAAGGTACCCCGGTTTTCGATCTCCTCCTGATGATATAGTGATATTCAGGGAGACCTTTGCCCTGTCTCAGTCTTCGAAGTCAAGCTGCTCAGGGTGAACCTTGCCAAAAGTATGTTGATATACACAGGTTGTTTTTACCGCTGTGTGCCCATGTATTATACACATGCCATACTTTCAGCATACCAGTTAATTGTGATGCACTACAGGTATACAAATGGGAAATTTTATTCATTTTTGGGATCCCTGGTTTCTACTCTTTGCTTGTTTTTCCGGGAAGACTCGGTTTTTGCTAGTAGTTTGGTGACGCTGAGGACAGCACTGAGGAAGGCGGAAATGAGAAGTGAGGTGACAAATAGGAGAGGCCAGAATATGCTGCACTGCGCTGGCTTCTTTATAGCCACCTCGTCTAGAAGTTTCACCACTGTGGTTCCGCCGTTCCCAGACTGCCGCAGGCGAACGGCCTTTTGAACTTGTGCTGGCTTGGTGGTGAGCCAGGCTGTCCGTTTCATGGCATTTGACAACTGCTCTACACTGTCATCTGCACAATATTCTAGAAGGGCACCAGTCGCCTCGTCTTTCCCAATCTGATCCACGAAGCCTGAAGTGCACCAGCACCCCAAAATGACACACTCGATGTCATAAGCAGGTAAAGCATCTACCGAACATTGTGAAATTCATACATTAGAAGGAGTGTATCACGCCCACAACACTCAGCACACTCAAGGCCCGGATGGTGTTTGCACCTGCAGTATGCGACACAAGTTTCCCGAATATCTCGTGAACATAGGGGGTTTCAAAGGGTAGATGGAATGATGACTTTGGATAGCATGGGCAAAGCAGCGTGCAGGTCAGAAGCTGCCATGGCGCACCTTGGGCTCTCTGTAACAAACACGGTGTTCCACACAGGGCGGCCTCGAAAGCCACGTTACCGAAGGTTTCGAAATCCGACGCGGAGACTATCCAATCCGCAGCGGCATACACCAAGGCGAGATCTGCGCGCGGCCTCATGCCTTGAAGGACCACCACGCGAGGCTCGTCGGCCCATTCCTGCACGATGCTTGCTATAGGGCCGTCACCGATGAAACACAACGTGATATTGCCTGGGAGTTGCGTCACACACTCCTTCAAGAGATGCATTCTCTTTTCCACGGACCACCTGCCGGCGTAACACAGCAGTCGCCTCTCCGGATGACCTGCGGGGGACACACCCATCAGGGTTTGCCGCTCGCAGTTCAGAACAGGCCGTCGGGGAAGGGCAAAACCTCTGAGTAGAAACAGGGAGATCCAGCCCTCACCTGCAGTCATCTGCTTGCGCATATCCTGAATTTGATCCGGCTGGAGCCGCCGGTAGGTATTTATGATCTCCTCCGCAGGGATGGCAGCGTAAAAGCGAGTGCAAGCGCGCACTCCGCGGCTCTGCAGGAGCTCCATGAAGGACGGGCTCGTGGTGATGGCAGCCGTGCAAATACCGGCGGTGAGTGCTTGGGAAGCCTCGGAGACTCGAACCAAAAACAACTCCGTGAGCATACGCAGCAACCACAGCCCTCCGTGACCGTACAGCAACTTGCCGATGTCGGTATGCATACTGTAAATGAGAGGGACACCTGGCAACATTCCAACACAGAAGTACAGATTGAGCGGTGGGTCAGTAGCGCGTGGCAACGAAACGTAGCTGTCTGTACTGATAGAAATCCAAGCCCAACGGGAACGAAAGATTGTGGAGCACCCCGTCTCGCAACAGTTTACAGCTTGCATCAAATGTCGAGTTGTAAGGAACTCCAGTATAGCAATATTTTTCACAATCGTTTTTATCCGGGTTTTCAACTGTCTCGGCCATTTACCCCATGTGCGGAAATCAAGTCAACGATCAAAAGGTCAATATGAAATCAGTAAGCCCCCCGCACAGCTGTCACAGTTCACACTCGTTAACCAAAAACAGTTTATTCAAAGATGAAGTGAACGTATGCATACCTGCGGCACGACAGATCAGGGCGAGCGGGAAGTTTATTATCATGTCCGTCATAATGACTGCGTTAACTGGCTGCTGGCTTGGGTGTACCAGTAACCTTTTCCACATCTTCGAAATCCACGTGGCGGCTGGCCGATCCGACAGTGTGTCAGGGTAACAGGGATGTATGAAGCGAGGTACCGAGAGCTCCTCAGAACCATCGACTGTGCACAGCTCTACAGTCCAGCCTGCTGCTTCAAGCTCTTTGCTATAGCCGTTCCAGCGGGTGGCCACTCCACCAGCGCCGTTGCAGTCTGTAACCGAAGGAACTACAAGGAGCACACGGGATCCAGCTTTTGTGGCGACGGTGGTGTCCTGAGGAGCCCCCAATCGTAAGAATAGGGGATGCTTCTATCGGCCAGTGATTCCTGCCATCAGCGAAGCTTCATAAAGCCCAACCAAAAGCACATGAAGGCTTGACGTGAAAGCAGGCATCGTATCATGCAGGTACTTCAACGGGATTTTCAAGCCAGCTGAAGATTGGAATGTCGCACTTGGTGCGGAGTGATACCGGTATTACAACAAGCAGCGCGGTAAGTAACATTATTTTCACCTGCGTTGATGTGATGATAGTGTTTTTTGACTTGGATTCTTTTCTTTTGGTGCCGAGCTTTCTCAATTGGACAGCAGCACTTCCTACTAAAAATACGGAGGTTTTCAGCAGCCGTTCTGCTGCACTTTGCTTCGCAAGGTTCCGAGATCCCTTGCACATATTCACTGTATGTTTTGCTCTGGTTCGACCCCGCCTCACACACGACAGTCAACGCGGCTCTCTCGATCGGTGTGCGTATGCTTCCTTGCGTCTGGAGAAACGATCGGCTGAGAACTTAACGATGGATATTTGGCCTGTCAAGAAGCTCTCAAAGACTGGGCTGTGACGTGCATCACACGCCCGATCGACCATCTCAGTGGATTTGGATAGATTGACCGTTAGCATAAGTGCACCCAGTTTTCAGACGGCTGGCAAAGACGCGAAGGTACAATACATTCCACAAGACATAGTATCTCAGCTGTAACAATAAGATATGATACAAGGTATAAAGTCAACATTTTTCGGTGACTTTACGTGTATCGCAGGTTGGAGATCGCAACGTCTCGCAATGAGCTGGTTTGCACTGCCTTACCAGAAGGCAAACTTGGAAGTACAAGGGAACACCTGAAACCGTTGCCAGTTTGCGGGAAGCGGATATTCGATCGGAGTACCGCGCAATATCCCTGCAAGAAGACACAAGCAAATATGATTGTGAGCACATATTCGGCATCTCAAGACCAAGCGAAGGCGAGTTAGCCTCTACGTAAGAATATGAAAGGAAAACAAGATAAGTTGATAGTGAACTGGCAGATGAATACAGCCTCCTGTTTCCATTTGAAGGTATTGCGGACGCAACAAGTAACCCAAAATGACCAACGCTATGAAAAGCGACGAGGAATATATCGATCGTTTCAAACTGTAAACTCTTGAAGCGCCTCACAATGCAAAGCTGTGACCCACCTGGACAGGGCGCAGGAATGCGCAGGCACCAGCCATGCAATGCGTGATTCAGATCATGAAATACGTATCTGCGATGTGAACGCTTCGCCACAACGATACAAGATGCTTACGTTAGTTGTTAGTAGTTACTTCAACTTGTTTCATGTTTGACAAAGCATCGTTCAGAGTGCCTCGAGTGTTGTCATGCCACTAGAGCCACTACTCACTTGTCTTGTCGAGATGGTTATAGGCGTTTCCAAAACGTGACTCGAATATCCAGGCTCGAATATTCTTTGATGTTTCACATGTTTTATGCAAGATGATAGAGTTGCGACGTTTCACAAACTGTGGTTCCGCGAAACCATGGTTTCAGAACCGTGGTTCCCCGAAACCATGGTTTGGAACCGTG
>LGRX02012754.1:0-18210 GCA_001247695.2 Cymbomonas tetramitiformis
GTGATACATATATATCTGTCTATATATATATATATATATCCCTCACCAGCCGTAGAATCACACTTCTTATCACGTTGCCGGAAGCCATTGCCTGCCCTCCGCCTCACAGAACGCCATGAAGGCCCGAGCCTTCGGCCGGTAGTTGCCCACCGTCTTGTCGCCCAATGCTGCCCCCTGCATGTGCACTGCCAGCTCAGTGAGGGAGCTATCCCCCAGCTCCCCTCTCTAGCGCTCCTGAAGCGCCGCATCCCAGCCAGCCACCTCCTGCACCGCTGCCGGGAGCACCTCATATCTCTCCTTGCTCATGTCACCATCCTCGGATCCTTGTCACCATCCTCGTAGGCAATGTGGGATTGTGGCTTAGGCCGTCCGACCCCGTGTTACCCACGGTGCCGGTGTACCAGGCATCATCCTGGGGCCAATACACCTTCACCTTAAAGCCACTTGCCAGTCCCGCCTGCGGAGCCCGCCTGGCCGCCCGTCCCCCATTCTGCAGGTAATGGCTCACCGGGAGGCGGAGATGCGGAACATGATGCCGTCTCAGCTTGAGGCCCCGATCAGCTCGGACCCTCCCAGCCGGCTGGGAGTAAAGAGGTCCCTGCTCCGGGGCAGGATCACCACCTCGTGGGCCATGGCCTCCAACTACTGGAACCACATCTGCCCCGGCCAATAGGGCGCCACCACCGTGGCGGCGCACCTCTCCTCCCGCAGCTTGTGCGCCACCTCGTCGAGGAGGGACCACGGGGGGCTGTGTCACGGTTCTATATGAACCTGAAAGACTACCTGAATGACTACGCGGCTGCTATTGAACTGTAGCAAGCACGCAGCAATATTTGGTGGGTATGAGTGCAGCGCTCTGGTGTCCAGAAGTGTCCGCTTGAGCACAATGCTCCTCATATTACCTCAATGCCCTCACGCGTCATACGCGTTACCACCA
This sequence comes from Cymbomonas tetramitiformis, assembly GCA_001247695.2. Taxonomy (NCBI): domain Eukaryota; kingdom Viridiplantae; phylum Chlorophyta; class Pyramimonadophyceae; order Pyramimonadales; family Pyramimonadaceae; genus Cymbomonas; species Cymbomonas tetramitiformis. Next base: position 938 of record LGRX02012754.1, read on the forward strand.
TCGGGTTGTGAACCCGAGAGCATTGGGTGAACTAACCGTATCGGCTGGTCGAAATAGCCATTGATACTCGCATGCTGTTCAGTTTATGCTTGAAGCGAAGACGCGTCCTCTCAGAACAGTTCGTTCTTCAAGAACTTGTCTTGCTTCGCCATCTCGATGCCATACCTGGCCTCAATGTCAATGTCCTCTGTCTCGATGACAGATATCACTCAAGGTGAGTGGATGACAGACATTATGACGACTGTACATGTCATAGTCGACCGTACTGACAATACTCGACGACTGTATGTCATTATAACATATGACATTACATAACATGACATGACATGGTATGACATGTATGACATGTATGACACGTATGACACATATGTCATCGGTCATATCCCTGACAGATCTCCCCTCTTAGAAGAGTTGTGACCTCACAATATAGGGCGCATACCTTTGTATATGTCTTTGATGTCTTTGTTGTTGAGCTGGTACCAGTCTTCTTACACCGATGAGGCGTCCCTCAAGGTGTTTTAGGATATCGGGGGGAACTGAGTCCACTTTAAACCCTCACCTTAGGCACATAGTCCTACAGTTCTTAGGATGTAGCCCCCCATGATTGCGTATCGTATTTCAGAGTGACGTTTCAGGGTATCTTCCGAGGTTTACGTTACGGATAGATATTGCGCTTGCCGATCGTATCGTATTTCAGAGTGACGTTTTTTCGGCTTTATATAGTGCATCCACCCCTTCCTCCCCTCTGAGAGCTTACTCCCCGGTAGGTTCACAGGCAGAATGGAGGGTCCCTTTCAGGCTTGGTTTAATGCAAACGGAGTGGGCCCTGCTTAACGAGATATCGGAGGGTCTCTATGAGTCCACTTTAAATCCTCACCCGATCTGCCAATCTCCTTTTTTTCGGTCCGGTACGCGCGCACTGACGAACATTTCATAGATGGATTCGACAACGTACTAATGTGAAATTCGTTTAGTTATGTATGCCAATCATAACTCAGGATCACAACTCCGTCCACCTCAGTATCCGGTAGCTGCGGATTACTGGCCATAAGATCCCAATGACAAACCACGGTCTGGCAAAGGTAGCATAGCAGTTTTTATTTATCCAGAGATATATGATATCTCGCATGTATGCGTATCTGTGCAAGGGTATGATTCGGTACAAGGCTCACTACACCTTAGCAAGGACGGATTAATTTCCTGCTTTATATGCAACATAATGACAGAACATTAAGAGCAAGGTATATAGATGATCGACATGTATTAGTATATATTACAAGAAGTATTAAGGGCAAAAGGCTTGCTGGAATCTGTATAGGCAGCCCTGACTGGGAGTCCCGGTGCAGGCCCCTATGACAGACCCCTAGGACCAACACTGGTAATATAATGTTAGCCTTCATAGGCAGCTATTATGTCTGCTGCATCGGCCAGCTCGGTGGCTTTGACCCAGGTGCCATGCTCAGGGCCGTAGCCTGCATATCGCACTAAATAGTACTTGACACCTCTAGTGATCTTATCTGAGAGAATGTGTGATATCTCAAACAGTGGTTGCCCTTCTTCGGTGATTATCTGTGGCAGAGGCAAAGGTGCTTGGATCGAGTCATTATACAACTCTATTCTGGATACAGGCTGAACCGGATGGATACGAATGTCGAGATCCCCGAAATCTAGCTCATAAGCACGTCCATGGCTGACAACTTTAGATATGGTAAACGGCCCAATATATGGCTGCTTAAAGTGTCTGCCTGCCTCTGTCAAAGCAGTCCATTGAATAAACTCAGTCCGTAGAAGAACTTTCTGCCCTACTGCAAATTGTCGAGGCATGTGAGTCTTATTGAATCTGGCTTGGTTAATCTCTGCTGCTCGGGAAATGTTATCTACCGCGTTGGCATGTACAGCCGAGTACTGGTCAAAATGATCTCGAATAGCATTCTGTATTGGAACAGGAGCTTCTGGCGGAATAGTAATTGCCAGATCATGAGGCGAAAGTGGCTCCGCCATCGAGTCGAGATAAAATGGTGTGTAACCAGTCGTAGCAGAAACCGTGTTGTTAATTGCGAACTCCACCAGAGGCAACTTGTCCTCCCAAGAATTGGCTGAAGTATCATTGCAACAACACCTGAGGATGAAAAATACTCTCTAATCAGTTATAAACCAGAGATTGGTGAATCATGCATCAAACAAAATGAAAAATACCTGAGGATGTCCTCAATGAAGGCATGGCTTCGCTCATTGCTTGCATTCGACTGTGGATGGTGTGAAGACGTCATAGACAATCTCGTACCAGTAGATTTCCACAGTGTTTGCCAGAATGAAGAAGTAAATCTGGGGTCTCGATCTGAAATGATGTTCCTCGGAAGACCATGGAGCTTGAAGATATGCTGCATATATATTGAAGCAGTGTGCTGAGCAGTCCAGGTCATGCTGAAGGGAATGAGATGACAGCGATGAGTGAATTGACACATTACCACAAATATAATGTCGTGCCCGTTAGTGGTGATAGGCAGGTCAGTAATCCAGTCAAGAGATACATCAAGCCATTTTGTCTTAGGCACACAATATCGTATATGTGACTGACCATAAGGTTTGTGTCTCCTCATTTTCTGGCGTTGGCACACGGGGCACTCCCGAATGTACTGAATTGCTGCCTTCGTCATTCCTGGCCAGTAATATCGGCTACGCAATACATGAAGCATGCGATTTTTGCCTACATGACCAGAAATAGTGGCTGAGTGGCACTCATGAAGTAGAATGTGGCGAAGCTGTGTGATCCAAGGTACCGTATCGGTTCCCAAAACGCGTATCGATAGATTTCGATATAATGAAGTTTGGTGTCGACAGATACTGATAACATTGCAAAACTTGTCGACATATATGAATAACACCATTACTGTTTTCGACAGATACCGATAACTACACGAAAGTTGTCGACAGATACCGACAAGAAACGAAAACTTGTCGACAGATATTGATATTCCAAAAAATTTCCGATATATCGATATATCGGGGATATCGACAGCAAGTGATAAATTTGTCCAAATATGACCCTTACGACGTCTAGAATCTATTATTGCGGCAACCATAGGTTGGACGACTAGCAAGTGCACCCTAGCCTGTGTGTGAACTCTCTAATGTCTACGTGTTCATGGAGGCCATCATAGAATGTTGGATGGTACCCTCCTCCAAACACTTCCTAAAATTTCTGACACCTCGTAATAAGCGTCTTCGCTGCCGTTAATGTCGTAAGGGTTAAGCTGTGTTCGCTTGACTGGGCCTGATCCTTGTGCGACCAGGATTGTAGAGCTCCTGCGGGATTTCCGAGCACGACCCATCCTCAATTTCGTTAAAGATCGACAAGTCTACTTTTCAAATTCCTAAAAGAATACCGTGTCACAGTTCAATATTGTGTCACGAATACTCCTTGATCGATACGATTGAGCAAATGAAAACCCTAAAAACTCCCAATATGGGAACGATATGGCAGTTGATGAATGTGCATCATGAACGAAAGCCAATGGAATACTCGTAAGAAAAGCACGCAAGATCGATCGCTCCGTAAGTGTTCCAAAGTCAACGCCAAGGCATGCATCCAGCCACCGCCAGCCGCCACACGAGCCACTGTGCGGGATGCGCACGATCCGACATCCGAGATATCGATATTTCCGATATCATCAAATGTCATCGATATCCTTGTCCACAAAATGTTGTCGACAGATACCGATAAAACTGCAAAACTTGTCGACAGATATGAATAACACCGTTATTGTTGTCGACAGATACCGATAACTACACGAAAGTTGTCGACATATATTGATATTCCGATATCGCAAAAAAAAAGTTGTCGACAGATACCGATATCTCCGATATATCGATATATCGGATATCGGAGATATCGATACGGTGCCTTGGTGTGATCTCACCGTCATCTGTAGGAACTTTGGCAGTAGGTGGAATGTAAAGCTGTCTGCCAAAAATGGTCTTGCGATAGATCAATCCCTGAATGAGCTCGAAATTGCTGACTGTCTGTGATGATGTCGATGATGCCAGCTTAGATAATATAGACTGTGCAAATGTGTCACGATCATACTGAGATATAATAATGTCGTGAAGCTGATGACCCGATGATGCAGATATAAGAGCAATAAATGTAGGGTCTGTAGATGTAATGTTTGTTGAATGAGCCTCGCCGGCAATGTGATGTTGCAGACTATCAATGAGTTCAAAGAGAGCAGAAATACGTGTGAGTGCATCTGCAACCTTATTCTTCTCGCCTGCAATGTGCTCAATCCGAAAATTGTACTCGGAGAGCTCATCCAACCACCTCGCCTGTTTGGGGCTTAGTGTGGATTTGGACTGGAAATAAACCAGTGGCTGATGATCTGAGCGAACAATAGTCTCTGGAGCTCCCAGCAAGATGTGGCGAAAGAACCGGAAGCCCTCCACAATGGCAAATAGCTCGATCTCAGGAATATGCCAGCGTCTCTGTGTATCAGAAAGAGTGACGCTGTGGTAGCCACATGGCTTCATACCTTTTCCTTGATCCTGCAATACTACTTGGCCAACGTGTGTGCCTGACCCATCGACCTCCATAATAGATGGCAGTTTCTGATCTGGAAGCTGAAGTACTGGAGCATGGCAGATGGCACTGTTGAGATTATCGAATGCCTGCTGCTGCTCAGATTCCCAGACAAACTCTGCATTATCCTTAAGGAGACGATTGAGCGGCTCGGCAATCTTGGAGAACTTTGGTATAAATCTCCTAAACTGGCCGACCATGCATGCCCAAGAATGACCGAAGAGATGACTTGCCATCTTTAGCCATGCGGCGTAGAGGCTGCTTACCAACGGTTGGACCATAGGACACTGGAGGCTGTATTGCCATGACTGCACGGATTCTGTCTTCGATGATTGAAAGGCCTGCCTCTGAGATATGGTGTCCGATAAAGTCGATGCATCTGACGAACAACTCAACCTTAGAAGGCCTGATGAAGAACTGATAATCTCTGCAGCGCTGTAAGAACTGGCGAACTTGCTTCACGTGAGTCTCAAAATCTGGACTGTACACTATGGTGTCATCCATGAAAATGACTAGGAACTGATCAATGAAGTCAAAGAATGCTCGGTTTCCAACACGCGTGCACGGAGAGCGGTCGCAGGAGCGTTAGTTAACCCGAAGGGCATTACTGTCCACTCGTACGAACCATATCTAGTTCGAATTGTTGTTTTATGAATATCGTCTGGATGGATGGGTATCTGATGGAAAAACTGGTTGAAATCGAATCTGCTGAACCAGCGTGCCCCCTTAAGCTGTTCAAGAAGGGTATCATGAGGTGGCAATGGATATGTGTCCTTTATGGTGATGTTATTAAGGGCTCGATATATAATCACAGCACATGCTCCACTTCCCCCCTGGCTTAGGAGCGAAAATGATTGGGCACCCATATGGTGATGATGATGGACGAAGGATACCCAGCTCGACATATTTGATGATCTGTCGTTTGAGCTCCTCCATCATAGGCACTGGAATAGTACGAACTGGCTGTGATGGTGGCTTATGCCCAGGTTCAATGTTGATGCGATGATATCCACCTTCAAACCGTTCTGGCCTATGGCCAGCTGGAAGATCCTCCTGGAAAATATCTGAAAAGTCTTCTCTGACACGATCACGTTCTGCTGTGACCTCTGGGTCTTCCATAGTGGTGTCTGAGTCTGCAGCTGCCATGACTAACTCACCATCGATTTCTGAGAGAAAAAAGAGATAAGCTACGGCTTCTTCAGCCGACCCACTGGATCGTATACGTCGTAGGTGCTTCCTCATCGTGGTGGCACTGACCAATTCCATTTCAGGAAGGCCATCTGAATCTGGAGTCTGTTCAACTCTGGATAGAACTGTACGGACACTGGAGCCTGATGAGTGTTTCCTGGTGATCGTCATATTCTTGGACTGAAAGTCAATGTGTGGGTTCCTTCTCTCCAACCAATCCTGTCCCAGGATGACTGTGAAGGGTTTCATGTCAATAACATAGAGATTTTCTGTATCCTTATACTTTCCCAGCGTGAATGTAGCATTAGGAAGATAGGATGTACATGGTAATTGGCTTCCTCCAGCCAACCCCACTGAGAATGATGATGAGTCTGTTGGTGATATACCAAGCTGAGAAGCAAACTGTCTGTCGATGAATGACGATGTAGCTCCTGGATCTACCAAAATGTGAGTACTCTGTCCATATACTTTCCCTTTGTACAACAACAGCTTCTTCTGTGATTTCAGCTGTGCTGTCTGTGACTGCATCTGTGCGATGTGTTCTGAGGGAGTATCCATCTGCTGGAACTGAAATGTCAGACTGGATAGGAATTCTTCTGAGATACTCTCAACCCGGCCACTTGCTTCAGTGGCATTTTCAGGCTGATCTATCTGGGAATCCTCATCACTGGTACCTGCCCGGTACCCGGAGAGTTTCCCTGAGGAGCTGGAGCTGATGCTGGAGCTGCGACTGCTGCATCGATGCTCTGCTGATTCTGGAGCTGTTGTGTGGAGGGTGTTGACTGTTTTTACAAGTTTGTTAGACTCATTTTTACCACCCTGATTATTCTGCTGCTGTTGTCCTCTGTTCTGATTGTACTGATGTCCAGGATTGGGAGCTGGAGGCTTGCCTTGTATGGCATTTCCATCTGCTGTGGTGGTGGAGAAGCAATCCTTTTTGATGTGATTAGTACGACCACAACGCTGACAAGGTTGGGGAGGAGATGCTGCTGATCCCTTTCCTTTTCTTTTCCCCTTGCCTTTTCCTTTGCCTTTCCCTTTATTCCTCTGGGAATTCTGGTTGGCATTCTGATTCTGGTTGCCTCGATTCTGGTTGGCTCGGTCATATGGCTTATTGCCACGACCTTTGTCCTTATCCTTCCTGGATGGACCTCCTGACTGCTCCTTTTGACCCCTATAGTGAAGGGTCTCTGCCTGCTTCGAATGAACTACATAATTCAAATCGAGCAGAACCTGTGTGGTCTGTGCCCACGACAGGTTATTCCTTTCATCCTCTGTCAGAAATCTGAGATGAAACTGTTTCCGGAGATCTGACTCCATGTTACTAACGAATCTGTCCTTGATCAAGACATCATCCAAATCAACTGATGCTAGGGAAGCCAGTGATGTGAATGTGCGTAAGTAATCTGCAAAAGTCTGGTTACCCTGCTGCAGTGCCATTAGATGCTTTTTGGCAACTGAACGCTTGTGGGGATTTCCGAACTGCCTGAGGAATGTATTCCTGACATTTTCATACGTGGCATCTGGTGTTTTAGCCACGACATGAAAGTAGTGTCTGTCATTATTCTGTATGAACGTGAGGAAGACTGTGATGAGGTCCTTATCTGGTGCACCTGGATATGTAAACTGAAAATATCTGTCTACTGTCTCCATCCAAACCTCCGCATCCTGTCCGACTTTGTACTCCTTCGGTGGATTCATTTTCACCTTGGGGACAATTGCGGCTGGAACTGCTGCTGCGGTGGCCTGACCCATTGACCCATTTAATTACATGAAATGGAAATTGACATTTTTCATGTTGTTATGTGAAGATATATGAATGGTCAATATTTGGTACATTGGGTTTTGCTGATTGAAACCCCTGACAAATGGACCAAACCCTAATATGTATATGTAGGTGTATCAACAGTTAAGTGCAATCACTTAAGTGATAACTTGTCAGTTGATTTATTACTTACTCAGGACTGTCAACTCCCTAGATTGAACCTTAGCCAGAAGCTTAAGGCGAGATTACTCCTCGGTTCCGTCGCTTGTCAGTGGCTGTCGATCACGTTGCCCACCCACGAATGGGTGTGCTGGAGGTCTGCTTTATCTCTTTGGATTCATGACAATACTCTGGATGGCATTACCATCCAGATACTAAGTAACTTGAGCAAATGCTCATAGTAACCTACCATTTACTTGGGCATATGGCGGTGCACTGAAAGAGTATCAAAATGATATCTTCAGATTCCAAGTAAATCAGAACAAAGCTCGAATAATGAATCAGAGCAGTGTCTGTGATAACCTCTATCAGCTGCCAAGATGAATACTGAGCTGTGCGATTTGTTACATGCATTTGAAGTGATCAGAACTGTATCAACTGTCAGAATGCAATGTAGACGATGGTGTTGCTCCAGCGATGGTGAAAAGGTATGGACAGTGTTCAGCAGTTACCAACTGCATTGTGAACACTGTATACTGCCTTCGGGTCTGGAGATATTCTCCATCCAGCCCTTCAGCATGTGGTGTTATCCTGTTTACCTTAGCTATCGCCATCACTGACATCCAACACGCACATGTGTTTGTTGGATGGTATCTATATTATCATATATGTAGTTGATATTATAGTTGATCATTTCACTTACTGAGTCGGTGAATGTCATTATACATAGTAATGTCAGTGATGTGTGCATTGTTGTGCAGGTACTTGCTGATTTAGTACACTTAAGCAAATTGATAGTGATTTATCATACAAGATAATCTGTATACCCCTGGACAGCATATAGCAAGTATGATGCATATCAATTTGGTTAGTAAGTTGTAATCCTGCACTTCTCATCATGATGGATGATGGGTTGAGTGGTGTATTTTCACAAGTGGCTCCGGTGTGTATTCCATCTTTGATCAACAGTAGAACAGTTATTCCATCCCAAATCCTCCGTCAGGAATAACCGAGCTAATTACTGTCTTAATGACCAAGACTGGCACATTCTACCAATTGGATTTCATTTATAGCCTATACTTGCACAGCAGGTATGCTAAATGATGTGTTGATGCAAAATCTAGCATGTATGTAAGATATGCATGTTACAGTGTAGCATAGTTGTATTGCTTGATAAACCCCCGGTTCCATGGGGTACAAACCCATGGTCGGTTAGGCGCGGACAGACATTCATCAAATCGCCGATCAACAGAACTAAATGGTGATTTCAAGATAAGTCCTTACTTTTTAATCTTGCAATACTTCTATGTTACACTGTTAGTATATGCATGTGTATGCCAACCGCTATCGTGATCAGGTTGGTATATGCATATGTGTGCATGTATGCCAAGTATTTGTGACCGCAAACTGATTATTATTACAGTGTGAATGGTGCACAAGTTACAGTATAATGGCAAGTTGCAGTATATGATAGTGATGATGGCCTGTGATTAGTGGCATAAGTGTATTAACTTGTCACTCACTGTCAGCATGTATTATAATAGTGGAATAGTGCTGCATGGTGTATACCACGGTATGTGTGTGAAATGGTGATGACATTGCACACTATTATTGTACAGCATATGTGTGTATGCTGATGATTGGTATGACACACATTATCACTGCGTAGCATCATATGTTCATCTGATGTAAAACTGTGCGTCCAACTGCAAAGTATTGTATGTACATCTGCGAGTATTGAATGAACAGCGTGATTGCATGCTATGTACGCGCGTAACACATGACCACTTCCGCGACTCAGATGGGATGGATGTTGTACTGGTCCCCACACGCCGAATTGGGACGATGGTCGGGTGCGAAGGGGGGGGGTTTCGTTCGAACCAATAATTACACGGTGCCTGAAACGCCGAATTGGCGCGAATTTATAAATTCCTGAGTGCTTGGCTTACAGAAGCTTACATTGAAGCCGATAGCCACTGTGAAGCCACTGTTAAGCCGGTTGGTTGAATTCGCGAGCGCCATCCACGGCATTACTTCGTAAGCTTCTGCAATGTTTTTAGACACAGTGTCTCGAGAATTTTCGCGCATGAGCGTCTCAAAGCCGAGCGTCAATGGCGCATACGCAAATGGCGGTATGTGCGATTATGCCGCATAGTTGCTGTCGTGTAGCCGAACCTATTCGCAACTGATATGGCGAGCAATAGAAAGTCGTGTTCTATCCTAAACTTTGCGGCCAACGATAAGTGTTCGCGCTGTGTCTCTAAGCAGGCAGGTTGCAGCAACGCGCTCTTGTTGCCCCAGCAACCTCCTTTTGATAACGACTGGCGACATCCACGCGGAGCTCCGACTTCAATAATACAAACTGATGCGCCGACGTTGCGGGATCAGAGAAAGAATAATGGCGTATCTGCTTTCTCGGCTTCGGACAGTCATTCTATCATCAATGTAGAGCGACAATTGATAGTTGAGACAGACGGCAATGACGCTGCAACTAATCAACTCCCCGCGAAGTGGTTAACAAGGAGAGGCCGTTCAAGATCGGAAAGTTGCACAGCCGATGATGGTACGCATGCACACGCTTATTGTGAATTATCATATTAGTACGGCAGATGTTAATTGTGGACATAATGGCAACGTATGCGCTCTATAATAATGGTAATAATACGCGCGTCGTCCGTGTAGCTATGCACAAACATATGCGCACCATGCAGAGAGTGCGCATTGTGTCAGTTGTGTGCGGCGACATGACGCGGTGCTGGTGATCGGATATATATGCTGCAGCCCAAGCGCATACCGCCAATAACATCGCCACGACTGCCATCGACACGGCTGCAGAGGTGTTGCATGAAAGGGAGCTTTGAAGTTCAGATCGTGCTACTTTCGAAGTGACGACTACCACACCGCGCAAACGACCACTGCTGATGGTAGTTGCATCAGATGTAAATGTGGAGGTGACATCTCCACATGGCACTTCGACAACACTATCTAGTTACAAAGAAGTTGGGGAGTATATATCTCATAAACAATGCGAGGCGATCAACGAAATGCACTCCGTGTCGCACGCCGACAAACATCGTATCCGAGGTAGGTCCACGCTCATTACATGCACGCACACATATGTGTTATTAACTTTGATGCTGACTTACCACAGAGGTGACACAGGCGGAGGGCTATGGGGATGCGGCCAGAATTTCACATCATATAGCATGCGTATATCAGAAAGTCCGGGAGGCTGATGCCCCTGATTTATCTCCAGAGCAACGAAGGCATATGCTTGACATCTCCACGTACAATGTGCTGAGCGATCAAAGCAATCAGAGTGCTGTCACGGCATTAGGAGTAGTGAAATTCTCGGCAGCATCGCATCATCAGATGCATCCCGAGAGAGTTAAAGCTAGTATAGCTAGTGACAAAGCAGGGGATTATGTCGGTGCCGCATTATTGTTTGGTATATTGGTCGAGGATACAATGGACAGCACCGGCATGTCATTCTGGAGGCACACTCACAGCATTCCAGGAGAGGGGAAGAGTAGAAACGACATGAAAGGTGGTCAGTTCAGCCAACACTTGAAGCGCATGCGTCGACGCGGGGGCGAAGGCTCCAATCAGCAAACCGCAAAGGAGGTCACGAACTCTTTGGACCTCCTACCCATGAAAGGCCTTGATAATAAGGCTGTCTATGTTCCCATACACAAATTGCCCGAAAATACACAGCTTGATAGCATTCATCATCTTCAATCGAAATACAATGTCAAGGAGCGAGAGGGTGGGCCAGAATCAAATATGCTCCGATGTTGGATTTTTGGGGGCATCGGACTTGGTACTGTCGTCAAGGTGGAGATTCCAGCGGAAGCAAACCTCAAGGTAAGCTCGTGATCATGTGTGTGCTCATGTGTGCTCATGTGTGCTCATGTGTGTAAGTGTACACATTAGTATTCACTCTGGCTTACCACCACGCATTGTGTGTAAGTGTATGCGTGTAGTTGAAGATTGCAAAATACTTAAATGTGTGTGTGTGTGTGCGTGCGTGTGTGCGCGCGTGTGTGTGTGTGTATGGATGAATGCATATTGTTATGTGTTGCGGGCTGTGTGGCTTTAGCATAATTTCTAAATTAAGTATGTGTGTACTTGCTATGTCGTATACTTGTGTAGACTGTGATGTAGCAACTTTTCTAAATTATTTATGCTTGGATTGAGTATGTATACTTGTATATGCTGTGATATATCACAATGTGTATACTTATACTTGGATTTACTAGGTATACTATCTTGCATATGCTGTAATATGTTGTGTCTTTAGTAGCAAATTTCCTAAATTATGTAGGCCTGGATTTACTATGTATACTTGTATAGGCTGCATGGGTGATATAGCATTTTTTTCTAAATTAAGCATGCTTGGATTTTCTCTGTATACTATCTTGTATAGGCTGTATTATGTTGTGTGGCTTTAGCAACTTTTCTACAATAGAAGTGTGATTGGATTTGCTATGTATACTACTTGTATATACAGCTTATATACAAGATAGTATACATAGCAAATCCAAGCATACACAATTTAGTTTATGCAACCTACTACTATACAAATGTACATAGCAAATCCGAGCATGCCTAATTTAGACAAGTTGCTAAAGCCACACAGCCTGCACACAAAGCCTGCACACACACACACCCACACACCCACACACAGCAATATGCATCCATTCATACACATGCCGCACAAGCATGTTCACACGCGCGTGCGCACGCGCGCGCACACACACAACACTGCACAAAAACAAAACAAGGTTGATTACTTAATTATTTTGCTGGGTTTTGATGAAGTCTAGAATCACATTGCCAACAAATATGGATAGAAAATTCTCCGGGGGCAAGTTACCTAATAATGATGCAGTGATGTTCACAATGACAATTATGCCACAGCCTATACATGCATGCATAGCAAATCCGAGCATGCGTAATATATGAAACATGCTAAAACCACACAGGCCGCACCACACATACACACATATATAACAATATGTATCCATCCACGATACAAATGCATGAGCAAGGTCACACACACACACACACACACACGCACACGGCACACTTTTGGAAAAAATAATTTTCATTATGGAGTTTCATTAGTCTTCCAGGGCCATATATATATATATATATATATGGTGTTTTTAGAGTGATATAATATGTATATATATGTATATACATATATGTGTGTGTGTGTGTGTGTATGAAATGATCCGGGGGAAAGTTGCATAATAATGATGATGTTATGTTCACAACAATAATAATCAAGATTATTTTGCTCATTCATATTTTTCGTATATTTTTCGAAGCTGCATCGTCATCAACGGCGGTGCCGCAAGTTGCTGCTCGTGGCCGAGGCAAGGGGCGAGGGGGAGTTGCATCATCTGCGGCTGCACAACCACTTGTAGCTCGTGGACGAGGCAAGGGCCGAGGCGAAGCTGCATCGTCATCAACGGCGGTGCCGCAAGTTGCTGCTCGTGGCCGAGGCAAGGGGCGAGGGGGAGTTGCATCATCTGCGGCTGCACAACCACCTGTTGCTCGTGGACGAGGCAAAGGGCCAGGAGAAACTACATCATCTGCAACCACACCGCAAGTTGCTGCTTGTGGCCGAGGCAACAAGAGGAAATTTTGATCCGCGGCACGAGTATATATTATGCACTTGTAGACCATATCATCGAGAGTAGAGCAAAAGTGGCAACAAGTATGTGACATGGACACACTCGATGTGAACACACAGAGGTCGATTATGTTGTTATGCTAGCGAGGAGCGAGAACATAAATGTGTTTTATGCTATAAACCCATGGATGTGATATGGGCGATCCAATAACTCACGTCATGGCATCCTGCCGTACATAATGCTATGATGAGTAGTAAGCATTTCAACATAGTTTGATATCTTCATTGATGGATAGATTGTGACGAATTCCTCTGATCGCTTGATGAGATGAATATTTTTAAAATCACCGCTGCACAAATAATAAACGAGTGGCCATCCGCTTCATCCTGTCTGCTCCGATTACGTACGCGTCTACGCGATCGTGTAAATATGGGAAGATCCTAACATGCATAAGTCATAACCACAAAGAACATCAATTCCCTATCCTCTGAGGTTTTCATCACACTCATAATAAAGGGCCCATTGCACGTTCACTTATTGCAACGGCGAAAGCCGCGTGATGCCCGCTTGTAGTACCTCGGACCTCCGCTGCGGGGAGAGCAACGCGGTTATGCTCATGTCGACGCAGCCGATGCAAAATTAACAGGCAATGCATGCAGTGAACAAAATTTCCGGTGGAATGACACCGATCCGCATCCGATGCCAACACGAGGCTGCCGCGAGGGCGACATGCGTATAGAGCATACACAACCCATGTCGTCTCATCTCCACCATCCTCCATCTCGGAGTTGTCACCACCAACATGAAAGTTAGTTCTCAAAAATGCTAGACCGTAGGAATCGCGCCCCATATGAGCGCTATCAAGGTGAAAGTTGCTAAAATGTGGCTAAAACTGCAATTTGAGTCCATTTTGGGACCTTAAACCCCAAATTCGGGTTATTGTACCATGCAACTGACATATGCGGACATCAAATATCGGATTCTCAACATATAAATTGGTTATTCAAAATGCTAGACCGTAGGAATCGCGCCCCATATGAGCGCTATCAAGGTGAAAGTTGCTAAAATGTGGCTAAAACTGCAATTTGAGTCCATTTTGGGACCTTAAACCCCAAATTCGGGTTATTGTACCATGCAACTGACATGTGCGGACATCAAATATCGAATTCTCAACATGAAAATTGGTTCTCAAAAATGCTAGACCGTAGGAATCGCGCCCCATATGGGCGCAATCAAGGTGAAAGTTGCTAAAATGTGGCTAAAACTGCAATTTGAGTCCATTTTGGGACCTTTAAACCCAAATTAGGGTTGTGGTAACATGCAACTGACATATGTGGACATCAAATATCGGATTCTCAACATGAAAATTGGTTCTCAAAAATGCTAGACCGTAGGAATCGCGCCCCATATGGGCGCAATCAAGGTGAAAGTTGCTAAAATGTGGCTAAAACTGCAATTTGAGTCCATTTTGGGACCTTTAAACCCAAATTAGGGTTGTGGTAACATGCAACTGACATATGTGGACATCAAATATCGGATTCTCAACATGAAAATTGGTTCTCAAAAATGCTAAACTATAGGAATCGTGCACCATATGGGTGAGTACAAAAAACAGCCAATCCATCCCATCTGAGTCGCGGAAGTGGTCACATATTGTATGTCGCGCTGCATGTAGATGCACCACGGATCATGCGCCCTCAAATGGTGCGTCCCCTGAATATGATAAATCATCGCAGGTGCGCATCGCACTGACGAGCTAAAATCATCGTACGTGCGCGTCGTGATGAACGATTCGTGCGGATCATTTGCAAACAGCGAAATCATCATATGTGTGCGTTGCACTGAACGATTCGTGCGGATTATTGGCGAACATCGCTGTCGCCAATTTATTTCATACAGTATGTCGCTGTCGCCGGTGTATGTCGCATGGTATGAATGCGATCGCGCTGATAACGAAATTTCGTGCGTCCTGTTGCAGTTGATGTGAATCGTACATACTGACGATCATTTTTCGTTCGCGCGTCTGTATCTCGCATACCGTACCAACCCTGCGAAATATTGACAGCATGCATGTGCGATCCGTACGCTCGTGCGCACACCTTGTCGCTATTATTTCACTGATGATATGTTGTAAGCTGCGAGTATAATCGCGCGGGGATTCATATCGGTCCAGTCGGTCCGTCCAGTCCGTCCAGTCCGTCCAGTCCGTCCAGTCCGTCCAGTTTGGACGGACTGGACGGACCGGACCAAACATTCTTAACATTCTAACATTTCACAAATCAGGGCTCCCATACTTAAGCCCATACTTAAGGAGTGTAACGCGTCGGCCCGCGACGACGCCTGCGTTTTCACATACTTAAGAAAATTTAAATTTTTTCTTCATACTTAAGGAATAGACACTGGCTCCCCCCTCCCCCCCTAACCAGGGACTCAGGGGGTATAACCCAGTCGCATGCGTGAGTCTGGGTGTCGGACCTAGTGCACCTGCTTGACAATCGTATACGATTGTCAAGCAGGTGAGTCTTGGTGTCAGGTGTGCTGCACATAGACATATCGGGGCGTCTAAGGTTCAGGGTTTTAGGATATATGTTGGATATATATATTGGAGGAGTTGTAACCGGAGGTCATTTCATCACACCTGCGTTCGTCACATAGAACCACAACCCGCCCCTTAGACTACCTCACCATTATGCCCAGTATTGGAATATTGCAGTATTGGATATGGCCTTTCGATGCTTTTACGTTTCGCGACTGCCAGTTACAACAAGCCCAATGGGTTCCTGAAGACCGTTTAATTCTCCGCTTGTGGCGGCGAGCGCGGCAACAAGCTGAAGAAGACTGGGAGGACTTCGGGCAACATGCAGTTAATCTCAGGACCTATCACTGGTGGAGTTTTTGGCCGATGTACGTCCACGGCCGTAGATCCAGCGAAAGGTTCGGGGTGAGGCATCTCGTGTACTGGTATGAGGGCGGGTGGATCTACCACCGATACTCAGATTTGGAGTGGGCGAGTGGCGGGGCTGGCGAAATAGACACCGCTACAGCGAAACTACGCACGGTGCCCTGACAGAGCTGGAATGCGATCTGCTGCAGGAAGATGAAAGGAGATGCGAAGGTTGCGGGCGTATGTTCAGAATCTGCACCCTAACGCGCATAATTGATGCTAGCGCGTGCAATGAGGAGACATATGCTTGGTAGCTAACACTTATGTCACGTGTTAGTACTGAAATAAACCGTATACTTACATGTAGGAAAAACAATAACTTTCACGCCGTGCATACCAAAACTACCCTCTGCACACTTCTGACAATCGTACACGATTGTCAACACCGTGTTGAAAGGAAATCTCTCGAAGTTTACTGCTATATAATTAATGTTACATGTCTTTTATTCATTTATTTTCGCAGTAAAATACTAGCATCATGAATACTCCTGAGTTCATGGAAGACGCACTTGTTGAGCTTGAACGTATGTATATCGAATACGAAAAATGCAATGTGTGCCATTCCTGGAATTGGTTCTTATATCGCGAGGAAGTGTTCATCGATCCTGCGCTGATTCCTACACATGACCCCTCTGAGGCTAAATGGAGGTTTATCCGCGAGACTCGGGAAACATGGTATTTTCAACTGTTGGATGCGCATCGGTATCCTGCCACTACTGCGCAATATACGTACACTCCAACGCAAGCCAACTCTGGCGCACTTACCCCCAAAACAATGGCGGTTCCCACAGATTTCATTCCGGAGTTGATTAACCAGGGCACAGGCTTTGACCAGGAACCTGATGACGACGGAAAGTGGTGCAATTGCCGTTAGGGAAAAAATACCTTGCTCCCATGCCTACTTAAGACGTGTTGTAGCGAGTTTTAATCATTTATTTTCGCGTTCAAGAACTTCCTGAGAAATGGCGCTGACCCGGCAGGTTCAGCGAGTCTTGCTTT
>LGRX02012755.1:0-24679 GCA_001247695.2 Cymbomonas tetramitiformis
CCTCTATTATAATACAAGCTGCAGATACAAGCTGGTAGTCCTCCCCCCGGACCCCGACTTCATTTCCAAACTCGAGTCCAAGTCGGTAGGGGGGCTCGTAGAGGAGGTGGGCGAGATTTTTCAAAAAAAAACTCGTCTTATTGTTATAAGTAAAATAGAAATTATAATCCGTCACAGTAGTCTGCTTCGTACTTGCTAGCTATTGCAAGGAAACTCCACGACAACTGCATCAATGTCGGAGTGAATGCGCATCAAAGCCCGGTAGAGGCTATAAATTGACTTCTGAACTGGTCTGGCAAGTTTTGGCGTAACATCGATTTTCCTGCGAATCCTGCGATATCTCGTGCGAATAAACACTGAGGCAGCGACTACGCCAGGCGTGCACGATTGTCAAAACTGACCACGACGTCAGGCTCGGACTAGCTTTTGACAATCGCATACGATTGTCAAAGCTTGCGACTACGAAAGGGGGCCGGACCTAGCGCCCAAGCTTGACAATCGTATACGATTGTCACGCGTGAGTCAGGGGGCCGGACCTAGCGCCCAAGCTTCACAATCGTATACGATTGTCACGCGTGAGTCAGGGGACCGGTCAAAGCTTGCGACTACGGCAGGCTCGGACTCAGCTTTGACAATCGTATACGATTGTCAAAGCTTGCGACTACGGCAGGCGCGGACTCAGCTTTAACAATCGTATACGATTGTCAAAGCTTGCGACTACGACGGCAGGCTCGGACTCAGCTGTGACAATCGTATACGATTGTCAAAGCTTGCGACTACGGCAGGCTCGGACTCAGCTTTGACAATCGTATACGATTGTCAAAGCTTGCGACTACGTCAGGCTCGGACTCAGCTTTGACAATCGTATACGATTGTCAAAGCTTGCGACTACGGCAGGCTCGGACTCAGCTTTGACAATCGTATACGATTGTCACGCGTGAGTCAGGGGACCGGTCAAAGCTTGCGACTACGGCAGGCTCGGACTCAGCTTTGACAATCGTATACGATTGTCAAAGCTTGCGACTACGGCAGGCTCGGACTCCGAAGCTTTGACAATCGTATACGATTGTCAAAGCCGGCGACGTTTTAAGTCTAATTCTTGAGTCTGTAGAAAAGCTGGGTTTGACAATCGTATACGATTGTCAAAGCTGGCGACGTTTTTTTAAGTCTTAGAATTCTTGAGTCTGTATAGAAAAGCTCCAGGGGTTTGACAATCGTATACGATTGTCCAAGCTGGCGACGTTTTTTTATTTTTAATTCTTGTCTGTATAAAAGCTGGGTTTGACAATCGTACACGATTGTCAAAGCTGGCGACGTTTTTTTTTTTTGTGTCTAATTCTTTCAGAGTCTGTAGAATTAAGCTGGTTTTGGCAATTGGTTGCGAATTTCAAAGTTGACTAAACTTCACTATATTATGTGCGGAAGGCAATCTTCATGCATACATTCTTCGAAAAATTTAGCACGGTTTTGCCCCATTCTTTTTATTTTTTAGGTTATTCATGCATACATTCTTCGAAAATTTTAGCACCGGTTTGCCCCATTCTTTTATATTTTTTAGGTTATTCATGCATACATTCTTCGAAAATTTTAGTACACCGGTTTCCGTCCCATTCTTTTATTTTTTTAGGTTATTCATGCATGTATTCTTCGGAAAATTTTAGCACCGGTTTGCCCCATTCTTTTTTTTTTTTAGGTTATTCATGCATACATTCTTCGAAAAATATAGCACCGGTTTGCCCAGCATTCATTTTGTTTTTTGGGTTATTGCTGCAAACATTCTTCGAAAAATTTAGCACCGGTTTGCCCCATTCATTTTGTTTTTTGGGTTATTCATGCATACATTCTTCGAAAACTTGGTTGGTATTCATGGTTGCAGGCTTTTTGGGGGTCTAACGTCTAAGTCTTTTAGAGTCTGCGGAAAAGCTGGTTTTGACAATCAGATTGATATTCAGATTTTTTACATCTGTCATTTTGCTCTACGTTAGATTTCCATTTTTCAAATTTTGCTAGTTTTGCTCTACGCTAGATTTCAGATTTCCTTTTTTGGAATGCTTGATTTCAGAGTTTTTACATCTGTCATTTTGCTCTACGTTAGATTTCCATTTTTCAAATTTTGCTAGTTTTGCTCTACGCTAGATTTCAGATTTCCTTTTTTGGAATGCTTGATTTCAGAGTTTTTACATCTGTCATTTTGCTCTACGTTAGATTTCCATTTTTCAAATTTTGCTAGTTTTGCTCTACGCTAGATTTCAGATTTCCTTTTTTGGAATGCTTGATTTCAGAGTTTTTACATCTGTCATTTTGCTCTACGTTAGTTTTCCATTTTTCAAATTTTGCTAGTTTTGCTCTACGCTAGATTTCAGATTTCCTTTTTTGGAATGCTTGATTTCAGAGTTTTTACATTTGTCATTTTGCTCTACGTTAGTTTTCAATAAGGGGCGTAACTAGTTGGGCCCGTTAACTAGTTAGACCCAGTTACAACCAGTTATTGTTACTAGCTAGTTAATCAATTTCATTTTATTAACTAACTGACCCTAGCTAGTTAATCAATTCGCACTAACCGTTTGTAGCTAGTTAATCAATTCTATTAATCGAATCAACTACTTAGTGGTAGTGACGAGCTGACCCCCCCCCGCACAATTTATTAATTACCAGTTAATCACCCATGTTAATCACTCATGTTGTCGGTGTAAGTTTTTTACTAACAACAAAACAATTACAAATAAATTCGTTTGGGAAACAGTTTTGACAATCGTACACGATTGTCAGACCTGTGTATCGCGTGTTCATTAATAATTTCTATATAGCCCGTATAGACCGGACTAGGAAAGAATGGGAAATGATCCTCCTAAAGGCCTCAAGCGATTTAAATATTGCCCAGGAGGGCATGGGCGGATGCAAAAAATCACAGGGCTACTGCCTGACCCACGTTTGACAATCGTATACGATTGTCAAGCTCTGTCGTTGGGTTCGTCTCTCTGACGCACGTTTGACACTCGCATACGACTGGGTTATACCCCCTGAGTCCCTGGTTAGGGGGGGAGGGGGGAGTCAGTGTATATTCCTTAAGTATGAAGAAAAAATTTAAATTTTCTTAAGTATGTGAAAACGCAGGCGTCGACGCGGGCCGACGCGTTACCCTCCTTAAGTATGGGCTTAAGTATGGGAGCCCTATTTTGCGAAATCTTAGAATGTTAAGAATGTTTGGTCCGGTCCGTCCAGTCCGTCCAAACTGGACGGACTGGACGGACTGGACGGACTGGACGGACTGGACGGACCGACTGGACCGATATGAATCCCCCACAACCTCCAGTCAGTTATAGTAAGAAAAAATGTTATCTGGCAAGTCCTCCCTCCCTCCCTGCCTTCCCCTGCAACGTTCACATTTTTACCTTTTGCACTTACGCGAACGTCCATGTGTACATGTGTGCGTGGTGTTGTTTTGCTGTCCATACGCGTGGACACCATTTATTGTGCCGTCCATACGGGTGGAAGACGGTGTACATACGTAAGGACGCCGTCTAACAAGTGGTTTATGTACGCAGGATACACAAGGCCTACTTGAGGCACGCCAACACGGAGAAGCTGTATCCCGAGAGGCTGACAGCGAGAAAACTGGCCGGCCTGAAGTTGGAGCCTGCTGAGGTATCGGAACGGGACCGTGGATACCCCCCCGTCACGGTGTGTTTGCTTGTATTGTTCTAGTGGCATTTTGCTTGTCAATTGTTGTCGTTGCTCTTAATGCACTTACTTAGGTTGCATTCACTTGCAGTTCCATACGAGAGGAACGAGCCGTCACTGGTTCCAGGACGTGCGGGGGTGTCATCAGAAGCAAGATGCACAAGAATCGGAAGTTGAAGAGGAGAACGCGGCCGATGGTGATGCTAATGATGCTGTTGTTGAGGCTGTCGAGGATCCCGCCGCTGCTAATGACGGAGAGACTGTGGAGGATGAGGAGAGGGGCGAGGGCGTCGACAAGAAGGACGAGGACGAGGAGCAAACCACCTCTGAGGAGGAGGAGGAGGAGGACAAGAAGGATGGGAAGAAGGATGAGAAGGTTAAGGGCGGTTCCGCTCCCAATTCCAAATTCCAAATTCCAAAGAAGAGAAACGTTGACAGAAAAAAGGAAGAAGGTGAAAAGCCAGCAAAGAAGTCGAAAAGCTAGGCTAGAAAACATTTTGTAAACATTTTGTAAATATTTTGTGTATCCCTGTACCTTGTAAATATTTTGTGTATCACAAGCTATCCACGCGCACGGACACCGATGTCCGTACGCGTGGACTGCATCGTCCATACGCATTGATATCTATAAACACAAGCTATCCACACGTACGGACACCGATGTCCATGCGTGTGGACTATCTATTATTGACCGTCCTTATGGGTGTCCATATGCCGTCCGCACGCACGTTTACGATGTCCATACGGTAGTCTACACGGTGTCCGTACGTGTGATTATGATGTACATGCGTCGTCCATACGTTGTCCATATGGGAGTACATATGCCGTCCGCACGCACGTTTACGATGTCCATGCGTCGTCCATATGCCATCCTTACGGATTTACATACGGTGTCCGCACGTGCGATTATAATGTCCATGCGCTATCCATACGCTGTCCTTACGGTGGTCCATACGATGTCCGTACGTGCGATTATGATGTCCATGCGTCGTCCATACGTTGTCCATATGGGAGTCCATATACCGTCCGCACGCACGTTTACGATGTCCATGCGTCGTCCATATGCCGTCCTTACGGGATTACATACGGTGTCCGCACGTGCGATTATGAGGTCCATGCGCTATCCATACGCTGTCCTTACGGTGGTCCATACGTTGTCCGCACGTCCGGTTACGATGTCCATGCGACGTCCATACGTTGTCCTTATGGGAGTCCATATGCCATCCGCACGCACGTTTACGATGTCCATGCGCCGTCCATATGCCGTCCTTGCGGCATTACATATATACGGTGTCCGCACGTGCGACTGTGATGTTCATACGCTATCCATATGCTGTCCTTACGGTAGTCCATACGTTGTCCGCACGTCCGGTTACGACGTCCATATGCTATCCATACGGGTTTCCATACGGTGTCCCTGCGCTGTCGTGCGGTTGGATAGTGCCTCTGTCCATGCGTATATATGGACACCATGTGGACATGTGTTCTGTCCATACGGTGTCCATACGGCCGTCCATACGGTGTCCATACGAAATCCTTACGGTGTCCATGGGACATTTTCATATGGACACCACAATTACGCGTCGTCCGTATGGTTCTTATGTCTGTTACCCATCTGTTGGCTATAGCCAACATTAGGGCCCCTTATGTTGGCTGGAGCCAACATAAGCCTTGTTGACAATGCCGGGAGCTGTCGGTATCGGATTGTACATTTTATTAGCTCAAAATGACGGCGGGGATGTTCTCTTTCACACATGCGTCAACAACATTGGGACGCTCGAAATCATCGGCGAGAATTTGGGTTACTATTCAAGAGAATGTGAAATGTTGTGAAATTTCCAAGGAAATTTGGGTGTTTACATACCCATGTTACTTCGATCGATATTTTGAGGGTCAAGATGAACTCGGATGAAAGTTTTGACAAGACACTCCAGAAAGAGCAGCTCGAGATCTTGACAACATAGGTGTCCGATTTTTCAATGCCCTTCTCATGCCGCTCACATTGCACAATTTTCTTATGTTGGCTGCAGCCAACATAATGAGCATTTTGTATTTTCGCGATCATACCCCAACTCTAGGGCACAATTATGCAAGCCCCCATAGGTGTAAGAAGGTATACCACGTATTGACATTTTTTTAAAGGTCTAGTAGCCCTTCAAACAACATTACTTTGGAGCAATGTGTACCATTAACCATGAGTAATATGCTTCGGAACTTTGGGGTTTATGTTGGCTGCAGCCAACATAAAGATGGGTAAGAGACACTTACATATGCATCAAGGTTTCGCCAGAAATCTGTCCAGACCGTCCATACGGTTGTCCATATGGGTCCTTGCGATGTCCATATGCTGTCCATAGGCAAATCCACACGGATGAATGGGGCAATAATTTGTAGGGCGTTGCGCCCGTGGACTCTGTTTCAGTGGCAGCGGAGGACTCCGACGATGACGACGAGCGAGGGTCTTCCGCCACCACGGCAGACCTTGGGGTGCGGCAGACCGCCGATGGGTTTTGGGTTCTCCGCCCTAACGTCCCTCGAAGTCTGTATGCTCTTCCTTGTTTGTGCAGCTGCTGTACATATGCCTACCCAAAATCACTCCACGCATGAATCATCAGCAATACCGGAGCATATCGACGACGAGGTCGGTGGTGCTGGTGTGCTATTACCCAGGGCCGTCCCGCCGGCGCTCTATTGGCGGCCGGAGGGGTGGTACCCCAACGACCATGGGGATTACCTCGGCTCCCTTTGGACATGGTACCCGGGTCCCTCGCAACCGCCCGTGGCGGCTCCGACTCTTCCCGTGCCGCCCTCGCCGGGTGGGGCTCCACCGTCACCGGACTATGCACCACCCACCTCAGACGGGGAGGACAAGGATGAGCCTTTTTCTTCAATCGAGCACAGGACCCGACTGGTTGCACACGGTGCAACTGGCTCGGAACTTTCTCAATTTGCTCTACGCATGATTTGTCAGACAGTGGTACCAGCTCTCCTGGGCGCTGTAACAGTAGCACCGGCTTTCCCGGGCACTATCGACGTGGCTAGAGCTGACGGGATTGGATGAGCCTGCCTCCAGATCGAGATGCTGTTGGTTCAGGTTGCCCCAGGATGGGCTTAATTTAGGGTTTTAACTGTATCTATATTCTGCAGTATGCCTCACTGACTGCTAGTATCAGGAGTTGCCCTGGCCAGAAAGGACAGGTTCTCATGTAGGATGCTTATTTCCACCGAAGCCGAGTAGGTGTTTGTTTCAGTTCCGTGACCACCTAGTTTGCCAGTCACCACCCTAGGTGGTGTGCTGGAAGTGACGCCCCGACTGTCATTCCTATAGTTAGGGTGTATGACTGTCACCGATCCCGGAACCCTAGACCCCGAACATATAATAACGGGAAGACTGATTATTCTCACCTTTGATCTATTCTGATTATCCGACTCACCGAATATACAGCCCAGCTGATATATTCAGCAGTGACGGCTCATGCACCCCCGGGTGGAGTTCGCACTGAGGTTACGATTCAGAAACCGCAGGCAGTGGCGGATCCTGCTGGCGCCGGGGTGACGGCGCATGCACCCCCGGGTGGAGTTCGCACTGCGGATACGATTCAGAAACAGCAGGTAGTGGCGGACGTGCAGGACAATCCTATTGCGGCCATCGGAGTTTGGGTGAAGTTATTTTCCGAGTGCCCGTGGGTGACGTACGACCCCGCAGCACGTAGATTCCACGATGATACCAACCACATGACACATGTGCAACTTCCCGAGGTCCACGCGATATGGGTCGGCGAAGTATGCCAGGCGCTGAACCTGCTCCGGGGTCCGTTCTTAACCATGGTTCCGGTCGTCCCTGCGCAAGGACGTCGACCCCAGGGCGCACAGACCACCCAGCCCCGCACCCAGTGCTGGCAGTCGCGCCCAGCCCAGCCGCCGGAGCACACAACACGATTCAGGATAAATCAGGCCGCAGCACCGCCCCCGGGGGCATTACCCACACCCATGCCGGAGGAGGCAGTGAGCCCATTACCTACAATCATGACAGAGGCGGCGTTAAGGTCCTCCCTAGACGAGCAGTCCGAGGAGGAGGAGGTGGTGGTGGCTCCCCAGCAGGCTCAGGAGGTCAGGAGGAGTCCGAGGAGGAAGACGACACCTGTAAAGTCGCCGCCTGATCCCTGGAAAAACTACGAGCCAGGAATATAGCCACTAATAGGGCCCAGATGAAGCATTTGATGATTACTAAGGGCGCCCTGCCTGTTCAACCCGGTTGACCCAACACCGGAGGCAGCGTTGGCCTTGCTGCAAACCGTCTCGGACGAGCTCCTTAAGGACCACATCACCGCGCTGCAGGGAACAGTCAAGAAAACGATTCTGACGACGAGAGGGATCTTGTTGACCCTTCAGCAACCAGCGACTTTTGCGGGTTACGCAGGGCTTAGCAAGGAGTCCTTGGACGCGCTCCACAACCCACTTACGAATGAACTCAAGCGGCGTGTGCAGAAGAACCCGGAGCTGCGAGCTCTCCTGCCAGTCGCCACGCCAAAGAGGACTGCAGCTGAACCCCGGAAATCCACACGTAACGAGGGAGCGCCGGTTGCCGGCAGCAAAGAGCGCAAGAAGGAGGCCTGCCCGGCGGATGCTCGGCTAAGGAGGCCGCATTACCGGTAATTTGAAAATGGGGGTTGGTAATACCGGGTAATTTACCGGTAATACTTTGCTTGGTATTACCAAAGTATTACCGCCTGCACAAAATAACCTAACTTTTGCCTCAGGACTCTAAAATTGATTTTTTTCGATTTCTATGGATACCTAATGATCATTAGAATTGTTGGGATGCGTGCTATAGCACATGCGACGCCATGCACGCACATTATAAAGCGACGCATTTTACAGAGAAGTGCAGACAGAAATGAATATGCACGAAAATACCTAATTTTTGCCTCGGGACTCTAAAATTGTTTTTTTCGATTTCTATGGATACCTAATAATGACTATTAGAATTGTTGGGATGCGTGCTATAGCACATGCGATGCCATGCACGCACATTATAAAGCGACGCATTTTACAGAGAAGTGCATACAGAAATGAATATGCACGAAAATACCTAACTTTTGCCTCGTGTAACGTTTGCCTCGTGTAACGTTTCGTTGTCATTGGAAGTAAGGGACATGCTGCCGCCTTCAGCTGAGGCTCCCGTGGCCATGATGTCGGCGAATGATTACGATGAAAACTTCGTTAGCGATTTTTCACCGCTATGCTCTCTACAAAGAATGTTCTCCGCCGATCTGCGGATCTGATATGCACGCAGGTGGTAAGATCCACGGTAATTGAGATCTTACCGGTAATTTATCATGGTAATACCGTATGACCATGGCAAATTACCGGTAATTTCTTAAATATGGCAGGTAAGACGATTGGGGGGGGGTCGGTAATACCGGTAATTTACCTGGTAATTACCGTCCCGGTAATTTACCTGGTAATTAACGTCCCGGTAGTTTACCCAAAAAAAAAATACCCGGCCTCCTTATGCTCGGCAGGTTACTGTGTCAGGAGCAACAATGGCCGAGCTGCTGCCGATTTCGCGGAAGGGCGCGTTTGAGCGCGCCGTCAGTGGCGGTGTACCGTGGTTGGTGGCTGCTGGTAAAGCGGAGAAGCTCACGCAGTCCGCTGTCAAAATACTGTCGGGCCGTACGAAGACACAGCTCTGGGAGACGACCACGTACGGCGAGGAGTACTCAGTGGAGCATGCCTCCGGGACCTGGACGGAGTGGAGCAATCGGCAAAACTGTCCATCGCATCACGGTGGAGGAGTGGTCTCCGGTGCACGACTACTACTGCACGGCAGTGGCCCATGACAATGGCGCCAACCTGCAAGTGAAGTTGCCTGCGGTGCTCCTCGACTTCGCCATTTTTCATGCAGAGTTCGACGCGCACGATTTCAACTCCCTGATCATCCCGAAATTCTGCGAGCACCGGGTGCCCGATGTGCACATCTGCCAGAAGGGACTGCTCTGGAGGACCTCGACCGGGGAAGAAATGTACATGTCCAACCTGCCGAAGTTGCTCAGCATGCGCGACACGGTCCCGCCGGGTTTACAGGTGGACTGAAAAGCGGAGCTACGACCAGCCGGTGAGTGGGGCACACCTCCCACAGCCAGCTGCCTTGGATGGGTTGTGACATGCCGATGCCTGCAATGAGCAACAGGAGGATGAATGTTGAATCTTGCGGCCTGTGCACGCAGGTGTATCTGGGGACGCGTAGTAGCTTGGATTGCAACGCTGGCAATACCCCAAGCTGCTGGCTGACCAGTGTACCCGAACCGGAAGCTTCAAAGCAGCCAAATACGACTGGAAAAATGGTTATCGAGGAATAGAAAAGTGCTAAATGGGGGATATAAATTATGTCATGTTTTGGGGGAATAAATTTGTGACACAAGCACAAGCGTGTAATCACCGTTTGTATTATTTCCCCCCCACCCCACCTCTGTTCACTTGGTTATTGCAAACATGAGGAAGCCTCCGAAAAAGTACAGCAGGGTGTGTCTTTCTTGCGACAACGGCGGGTATCGTTGTACTATTCAACACACTGATGGTATGCATGCATATTATTGTCCTCTATTCAAGAAAGAGGACACGGTAAAAGATCCTCCATCAAAAATGAAAGGTGCGTTGCCCTTGCTTTCCACGGCTCCCTTGTACAGTTGACTACATAATAAGTGTTAGTAGGAACAACTTTTTTTGCGCAAGCAAGATTACGGGGCTTTCATTGAACCAGATACGGGGCTTTCGTTGAACCAGATACGGGGCTTTCATTAAACCAGATACGGGGCTTTCAGAGAACCAGGTACGTGGCTTTCATTGAACCAAATACGTAATTCTACGCGAGTTCCTGACCACGATACTGAGTGTGCAGGCAATTCTGCTTAAATTAGAAAGCGTTGGAAGCAAGATCCGTTCGGAATCCAGGATGTTGGACGGTTCTTGTCAGGGGGGGTAATGGGCGTGATTCGAGCCAGCCAACTCGACTCACGCTTAACAGGGACGCATCCTGCACAACATGAACATATCACGCATATCATATAAACATAACAAACACATACTGACCGTTTGGCAGTGCAATTTCACCTCTAGCGGAAACGCGGATGTCAACCGCGTCCACGTTTCCGCTAGGCGTTTATTCCCTCATTCGCGCGCTCGTTTACAAGAGAGCCTGGGCAACGGATGGGGGAAGCGTTAGCAAAAATAGTATTTCGTATGCGCTGTTTTCCCTACACAAATTGCACAGACTGAACGGTCAACCACACATCTCGTTGTGGGCTGACGCGTTCATTTGGCGGAAGCGGGTGGAATTTAATGAATTTGAAACCCGCAATAGTTGCGCTATGGGTTTTCATTCTTCGCGAAACGGGTACCACATACTAAGTAGGAATAGGTGATAATATTTTGAAGCAAAAGATTACTCAGATTAGTATACAATCTTAGAGATCTTTATTTCGCTGGACAGGGGTACACTCCCGGAGAGAAAGCCTTCCGCCTTTAGTTAAAATTGCATATTTTACAAATCAGACAGTGAGTATTTTCTCTAAGTATTTTCAGACGTGTTCTAGTTCTCGAAGTATTTTCAGACTGTAATACTTAGTGCTGTCTCGCGTGTTGTCACCAAGCCTTAAAAACTCACGATCTCACTCCCAAAGTGACAAAAAACCGTTCGATCACCGATCGTTCGGTTTTGGTCACTTTGGGAACACGTCTGAAAATACTCAGTCGTGTTGTCTCGCGTGTTGTCACCAAGCCTTAGAAACTCACGATCTCACTCCCAAAGTGACCAAAAACCGTTCGATCGCCGATCGTTCGGGTTTTGGTCACTTTGGGAACACGTCTGAAAATACTCAGTGTTGTCTCGCGTGTTGTCACCAAGCCTTAGAAACTCACGATCTCACTCCCAAAGTGACCAAAAACCGTTCGATCGCCGATCGTTCGGGTTTTGGTCACTTTGGGAACACGTCTGAAAATACTCAGTGCTGTCGCGCGTGTTGTCACCAAGCCTAAACTCACGATCTCACTCCCAAAGTGACCAAAAACCGTTCGATCGCCGATCGTTCGGTTTTTGGTCACTTTGGGAACACGTCTGAGAATATTTAGTGTTGTCTCGCGTGTTGTCACCAAGCCTAAACTCACGATCGCACTCCCAAAGTGACCAAAAACCGTTCGATCGCCGATCGAACGGTTTTTGGTCACTTTGGGAACACGTCTGAAAATACTTAGAGAAAATACCAGACAGGTCCTTGCAACCTAGCAGACTTCAGTTCTCACATAAACGTACGGTTTACGCCCTCCCGAATCTGGAATGCACGGCCGGGAATATTAAATTCACGGCCGTGAATATTAAATTAAGGCTTCACTGCACGTATGTATACCCCACACTGTTTGCGAGTAAATTAGATTAGGAAAACATTTTCCAACGTTCGTACCGCACATAGATATATCATTTAGACTCCTAGGTAGGAGTTTTTTGAGCTCTTGACTGAGCCGATCCGTGGCCGCATCAGCTCAGTTTGCAGTCGCGACTGCGAGCTAAGCTGATAGGCCCTTATAACGTTCATGCACATCGCAACAAAACTCAAACAGCGGAGGGGTTCTCGTGCGTTCTAGCGCGCGATACTTGGCACCAATATTGCTAACAGCAATATTGGTGCACCCTCAAACGCACAACCTCTGATGTAAGCTATGCGCAAAACGCGTGCTGCACATCATGGGTTTGGATACATGCAAACCCAAACCCAAACATGCCAAACAGCAAAGGGCTTCCCGTGAGTTCCAGCGCACGTAACTTTGTAAAAGTATTACTAAGATATATATCTTTAAGTTGCCAAAGGCCCAAGGCCTCAAAAGCCTTGTGCACGACGCCATCAATTTATTTCTTTGGCAGATTTATCCATCTCGCGGGGAAGCGCGTCCAGAAGCGTCCACCCAACGTCTGGCGGGTGAATGTGGCTTCGTCAAAAATGTCAACGTCGTGAAAAGAATGGCATTGTAGACGGCGTTGACCTCCTTGGTGGCATCCGCCAAGTCGAAGAAGGTGTCGTTGGCGGTGTTCTTCAACTCAAATGCTGACTGCAAAGATGTCACCAACGACGTCCATAGTACGTTTCGGTCTGATTCGACACCTCGGAATGATGCATCCTTGGTGCCTAGAGCGTCACGGGATGCCCTCTTGATCAAATCCACGTCCCATGAAGAATTCTGAACGGCCACGGAACGTGTCCGCTCAGGGGCCGTCCAAGCCGCTGCCGGAGATGCAGGCGTCGGCCGATAGCGCATTCTCACGTCTCGGTCGGTTTGTCGAGCCGGATTCCGTTGTGAGCCCCCATGGGGGGTGTAGCGCGCGAAGAAATACTGTACTCATGATGAAAATCCTATAGGTGGGTACGTCGGGGTAAGGTGGCGATGGCGCGGAGAGGAGAAACTCGCGGAAATGGTGATGGCAAAAGCAGCCAAAACGTCCGTAACTGTGAAATCCCAATTGTAGAGATGCGGAAGTCGATAGACACGTTGCGCAAGAAGTCCGCGACAAAGAGTGATCAAGTCTAGTCAAAACGAATATCCCGTGGACATCCAAAAAATCACGTAGGGTACGCTGCAGCGATAAACACAATTATTCCGTAACGACGCGTGCCTCAACCGCGAGCTCTCGTAGCGCAGACATCAAATGGGCCCCCCAACGCCCCACCAAGCGGAGGCGTTTAGCCAATCATGCTACCATCAAAAGTAGTGGAAGGTGCCTGGCGCACCATAACCTGTGAGATATATAGCTACAACTATATATTGAGTTACGGTCAGAATGCTTTCACTTTCGGTGTTTGCATAAGTATAAATAAACATAAGATAGTCTCGGCTTTATGCCAGAAACCCTAAACCTGTGGCACCCGTACTGTACCGAGTACTAGTACAGATAACAGGAAGTGACACACGGTGTGTCACATCCAGCAGCAGTCGCCAGCCCCCCCCTCCCGCGCCACTTTTTCAGGACCGGGTCGGTAGTCCCCCACCCACTTTTTCGGGACAGGGTCGGTAGTGGGGGGTTGGCGGTGTCATCGTTATCGTTTAGCGATCGTCAGATCGTACATTTGTTCATATCACCCGTTGGGAGTCGATTTTTGTTTGTTTAAAGTAAGGTAATAAGCATAGTAATTTGCTCTGGTCCTAAAACATAAAGAGCAAAGGTTATCATATAAGATATATGCCCTTTGCATCTGCATTAGGGTCAAGGGTGTGTCCCGTGTCCGTGTCCACGCGGCTTTACGCTGACGCTCCACGGCGACACAAAATCAAGAATGAGAATCGAATCCGATGAGTCTTTGCGTCGGGTGTGCACGCAATGTCGCTAACGTTCGACATCGACAGTTCAACCGTGCGATGGAGCTCTTCCTGTTCCTCGACAGTCGACATTCGTAACATTATCGATAATTGTACAAATGAAATGACAAGGACATTCGTAACATTATCGATAATTATAAAAATTTATTGACAAGGATAATAATAAAACATTTACGTCGATGAGTAAGGCAAGGCCTTCGGAACGATCTACTAGAGTCTGTTCCCCTCCTTGCTACATATCATGCCATTTTCCATGTACGAGCCTCGTACAGTTTAAAACAGTACGAGTAGAGCTCCGTCTAGTGTCAAGTTCCTAGTTGTAGTACGATCAAGTATGTAGTATCAGTATCGAGTTCCCACCTCCGACTTGGTTTGGTTTAGGAAATCTCATGGGAACAGTGACTTTAGCCCCCCCACTGTAAGGGGGTGGCAGTCATGTCCGCCTGTAACGACCATATCGCAAAAATGAGACACGCGGGCGCAAATGAGAAAAAATGAGAAAGCATTAAATTGTCTGCCAAATTGGTTTTTGGGGTTCTGAATGACAAATATGAGGGTTAATTTGAATAGTCCTTGAAGGAATTTCGAAAAATCTGGTTTTTGACTCTTCAAAGTAGCCACGCGAGTCACGCGTGCGGCAAGAAAACGGGAAAGGTGGAATTATCGTGTTAGGTGTGGAAAGTTATGATTTTGCCTTATGTTTGTGAACGAAATGTTAGATTTTTGCACTATTAGAATATGTAATATTTTGACATTTCCAAAAATGCAACTATTTGCTTACATGGGAGAGATCCAGCAGATTTTTGGCCCATTTTAGGGTGTTTGGAGGGTCACGTAGTAAAATACTTCTCATCGGGCGAAAGTGAGCAGCAAAGGTCGCTTCCTCTGATATTCCAGGTCATCAGGGACAGCCTGCCTTCTTCCCCAGCATCCGGTGGGGGTGTTTGATTCTCTTTGTCGCTGTGGTGATTTGGTTTATTCTCAGACTCCCGTATACTATTGCCCCAGCTGCCAAGTACGGTCTTTGCGCCTGCCCTATGCTGTCTCTTCGGCTGGACTGGCGCCTCTCCACTTCCCGTCACTTGTTGCAGTGGCCTGAGCACTGCCCTTCTGCCGGGTACTTTATTGCTCCCGCTCCGGGTGCCGGCCTGGCCTTCCGCGTGTTCCTCCTGCTGGGTGGCGATTTGCATGACAATTCTGTGTTGTTTTGCCACCCTAGTGTTTGCCGTTTTCCCAGTGCCCCCAGCGGCTCGGTGCGCCGCCCTTGGCCAGGTTGACTTCTCTGGGGATTTCGTCCAATCGCACCACGCCGCCACCATTACCGCAACCCAGACCCCACACTGAAAGTCATCATACTGGGTGCGGAGCTTGGTGCACGTGACTTCGGTAGGGTTCCCCTGCCTCGTCCTTCTCTCGGCCCACGCTCGGGTGGCGTTCAGCAGCTCCGCATGCCCCCTCGCCCCTTCCTTCGGGTTGGGTCCGTAAGAGTCAAATAGGTGTACGTGGGTGCCCCCCCCCTTCTCCCGCCTGTTGGTCGAAGAAGAGGGCCCTCCAGTGCGCCCCGTCACACAGTGGCTGATAGGCGAACCTCCCGTTCGCAAGCAGGCCATCAATCCCATCCTTGGCCAGCAGTCTGGAGAGAAATTTTTGCTGGTTCATCTCCTCCGGCGGAGCCGGGTCAATTGTGTGGAGGTACCGGCCAAGCTGCACGTCCGATACCCGTCCCTCTACCGTGTAGAGGCCCCCCTCCCCTCGGGGGTTCGCACCCCGTGTCGGGTTCCTTGGGGGAGGCCGCTTTTCATCCCCACCCGGGGGAGGGTGGGTCTGTAGCCTCCCCTCTCCTGAGAGACGCTTTGCTCTTGTCCCTGTCTTTGAGCTCTTTCCTAACTTTCCGCAGCTTGCCAACCGGAACAAAAACACAGTTGTTGTTCCTTCCCGCAAAATTCCTGCGGAGGGAGATCCTCCCTTCGGTGACGTTGACATAGAAGAGACTACCCCCGTCCATTGCCTCTTTCCAGTACCACTTCCCCCTCTTGTGCATCCAGGGTGTGTTCTTCCTTTGGTTTCTCCAAATCCAAACTTCTGGGTCGTGGTGTGAGTCCACGATCCCCCCTGGGGTAGAGTCGGTTCGTTGCGTTCGTGTTATTCTGATTCGAATCCCGCGGTAGGTAATAACCACAATTCCTATCATCACGAGGCATGCAGCGACAGGCAGTGTGGGCTGCTGGTCCATTATGGGTTCAAAGTGTCCCGGAAGCATGAAAATCGGTGACAAGAAATGCAATATTCTGCCAAATTTTTCGAACCCGCTTTTCCCCGGGTGGTCACCCTCTGTTATCAGGTTGGGGGTGTGATTATGAGAGGCTGTTAATACGAATAGGCAGTAGGTTTTATTACTCTGCAAGTATTTTTCATTTGTCCTATTGCTACTGCGCCTCCCTGGCCTGCTTCTGCCGGGAGGTATCATCCTGTGTCGCCTCCAGGCTGTGCCTCCACGAGGTGTGCACGCCTGTTGGCATTCGGCATTGTCGTTTGCCCTTGTCCGGTGCCTGGTCTCGGCCCACCGCCTCACATCATATCCTGTGTGCCTGTGGAGGGGTTGCATTATACTGATCAGATTGCAGTCCTGACAAGGTGGCCAAGCATTCAAAACTGGCAAGGGACAACTGACCTGAGCCCTGAGCTCGTCGAGGCGCTTTAATGCTGCCCTGCCGTCAGGGTTGTCAAACTCCTGTGGGATTGTGGGGCCCGTCTCAGGCCTCCCGTATTGCCGAGGGTCCTTGCCCAGGGCCTCCGCGAGGGGCCTCGGCTGGGTAGAGGGCTGGGAGGCCGCCGGCTGTTGCTGGAGCTGTGTGCCCCACTGCGGGTACAGCCCCTGCGCCGGGTGCTGATATTGGGCCTGTGGCGGCCCCAATGGCACCTGGTGCGGCAGCTGCAGCGAGGCCGCCGGTGGGGGCTGCAGCTGCTGGGGCTGTTGCTGGTGGCCTAGATAGCTCTGCCCCCCTTGAGGCATCAGCTGGACTCCGTGCTGCAGCAGCCCCGTGACCTGCCCAGACAGCTGGGTTATTGCTGACATCTGCCTGTCCGAGGCTTGCACCTGCTGGCTGACCACTTCGGTGAGTGCCTTCACGGAGGCGGCCAGCGACGCCAGTTCACCGCCTGCCCGAGGAGCCTGTGCGGCTGGCGGCTCTGGTGGCGGCTGCCTACCGTATCCTTGGTCCTGTGCAAACAATTGGGTCGGCTGCACCTGACCGTAGTAGGAGCCTTTGGCCCCTTTGCCCTGTCCCTTTCCCGCATATCTGGGCCTCTGCCTCGGAGGCTGCTGTGGGCTTCGTTGAGTCATCCACCTGGACCTGGGGCTGCAGGCGATGTGAAACTTCGTGTTCCCGATGTGGAAGAACATACGGTCCTTGGTGCGATGCGAGACTGCCTCGTATGTGGCAGCCTCCACCGTTACCCAATATCTGCAGGCCTCTCTGCTGTCCCTGTCCGGAAGCGGTTGGGCAAGAGTGATGAGTTCTCCCACCCCCCTTTCGGATGGGGGGGAGGGAACTGGAAAGACCTCCATGCCGGTATGTGACCGCAGCTCCCGCTTCGCTGCCGAGAGGACCTGCTCCACCCTGTCTGCAGAGTGCCAGTGTCTGCCCTCCGGTGGTCTGGCAACCACCTCCAGTTCCCACTCCTGGAACTTTGTGATATCTGCGGTGGAGGAGTACCTGTGTACTGTGACTGGGTGCACATAGAACTCATATGGGAGCCCCAGCCGCAGTGCCCTGTCTGCCTCCTCCGCTCGCGAGAACACCACGATGGCGACGTCAAGTGCTGTCGCCCTGGCCTCCTCCCAGTGTGGCCTGCCCTTACCGATGTAAACAATGTTCCGGGCTCCCCCTTCGAGCACCACTCCCGCCGAGATGCTGTTGGCAGCTTCTGCCACCCCCTGTCCAACCAGCCCGATGGACTGTAGGATGACCGTGCGGTCGGCCGGGAGCGAGTCCCTGTCTTGTTTCATCGGGCACCTGTGCACGTCCCTGGCAACGCTGGCTTTGGGGGTGCCCACCGCACCGTGTTTCCAGCGGTCGGCGTAGCCCCACGGAGGTGGCGCCAGAGGCACCGCCGGGGCACACCTTTCGTCCACCAGGGCAATGGCCGCGTGGAGCGGGTCAATAAATGTCGCTCTCAGGGTGCCCTGCCACGGGGACGTGACGATGATATCCCCCTTGGCGGGGCAGCGGCCCGTGTTCCACAGCCTCTCCTGGAGTTCCGCCAGGAGCAGCTGCTGGAACCTGCGAGTGTCCCCGTCTCCTGTGTGCACTAGGCAGTTGTAGTCAACGGCCGGGGGCACCGTCATGTTCCACAGGGAGTCATATTGCCCCCCTGGAGCGCCTCCTGTGCCGAACATAGTGTGCAGTGGTTCTCCCGCCGGATGCTCAAAGAGGTCTTGTGCGGTCAGGGCCCCCGCTGCGGGGGTTTGACCAGGGTGCACCTGTCCCTGTAACTTCTCTCCCGCTTCCGCAAGGTGAGTCCAAAGCAGCCCTGCTTTGAGCAGCACAGGTGCCTGTGAAATGTATTCCACCGCCTCTGCTGTCAGTGGGAACAGCCCCGTGGGCATAGGCGCCGCCTGGAGAAGATTCTGTGGTGGCACTGCTTCTTGTCCCGCCGCCTGCCGTGGGTCCCGCTCAGCGAGTCCCGTTTCAACTTCCATCTCCTGCGGATCGTGGTGGTAGCGTGCTTCCCCACCCCCGTCCTCAGGTGTCTGGGCCGCGTTTTCCCTCCTCGATGTCCCCTTCCAGGGGAGAGGCTCGTATCCCCTAGGAAAGGTGCGGAACCTCAACATGGATGCGTCGTTGGTCAGAGTTCTTCTCGTGAGGAGCTCCCTGTTCGGGACTCTCGGGACCACCTCCTTCCCTGTGAACAGTTCGTCAATAATGACCTGTCGTCCTGAGATGCACGGCACCCTAACAGCGGGGTTACTCCGGGGGGGTGTAATCCGCTGTCGCGAAGGTTCACCTGTCTCTCCCCCGTCCTCTGTAGCTTGGGCCCTGGCTCTTCGGTCTCTCGTTCGCTGACTGCCGAAATTTCTCCAGTTGCAGACGCCATTGTATTATTGCCGAAGGTTTGCCCCGCCAAGGAGTGAGGATGTTTTCGAATTTGAAGTGCCCAGTTTGTAAGGCTCGCAGCACGTGCGTAGTGCGCAGAGGAGTGTCGTCTCCCTTCGCGTCGGTTCACGTGGCAACCGTCACCTTCGCTGTCACACTTCCGATCTCGAGGGGAGCGTCGTGAGTCCTTGTATCGGATCGGGGGGTCGGGTTTTGTTCCGCGGACCGCGCTGGTAAGATCCACGGTACCCCTTTGTTCTGCATGCGTCGTTTGCCACTGCGGTTCGCCGGACCCGTGACAGAGGTGTCGGAGAGTCCGAATCTTTTCTTCCAGACCGCCTGGATCATTGGGCCTTTGGGTCAGTATTGGTGCCCCTCCCCCAGGTGTCGTGGGGTGAGGTTCGTGCACGGCAGAGGCGGACCCCATCCCCCCGTGCTGCATTCCTATGGGGGCGCCCGGGGCCTTAACTCCCCCAGCTTTTGCCCCCCGGGCGTGGGCGCGCTCTGCGATACCGTCGATTTCGCTGGTTTTTCGGGTTCCACCCCTCAGCCGTCTTAGTGGTGGGAGTATTTTCTTGTAGCACAGTGTCTTTCCCCTGGGCTCATGGAGGAATTCTGCGAGATTCGGAAAATTTACCCGCGACACAACGTCTCCCAGCGGTGTCCTAGTGACTCCCCGGCCCTGGGGGAAGATATGGCTTGCCCCGGTCCTTGAAAGTTTCTGGTGTTTCTGACCCGCACTCGCGACCGGCTTGCCCTCTGGGGCGCCACTTGTCGTTCGGGACCTCTTGTCCCCTGTGGCTTCGCCCGTTAGGTTTTGCCATCGCTGTGGGGTAACCCCCGGTCGTGATGTGGTGCGTGGGACATTCGTGCGCCGGTCCTGTATGTCCCTTGGGCTCCCCTCTTGGGCGGCATGCCCTTGTGGACAACATGGTGTCCACTCGGGCGGCGGGCGAATTCGCCTGCTGCCTGTCAGGTCGGGTGTATGGTCCCTTAATCCCACGCAGCCCTCCCGGGGGGATTCATTATCCCCGGATACCGCCTGTTCCGTACGGGGCACCCCTCCCCGGCTTCATGTGGGTCGAACTGCCCCTTCGCAGTTCCGGGCCATCCTGTGCTTGCGGCGTGTCTTTTCTGGGCCTGCCCACCTTCCCATGACTGTAGGGTGGGCTTGGAGGTCATCACGCCGATCGACCCTCCGTTGGATTGTTGGGCAAAGTTTGAGTTCATCTTGTCCCCGTTGGTGGTCCAAAACGGGAGCTCATCCCCCCCGGGGACACTTGGTTCCCTGTCCCTCTGGCTGTCCGCCAGAGTATCGTTGTTATTATTGCATTCGGCATTCTTGCACACGCACGAGTCCCTGACTCTCGAGGGGGGCGCCTTTTGTAGTTGCTGGACTGCATGTCTTTTATGAGAATCGGTTGTACCGCCGGTGTTGTCCGCTACTCGGATTGTTTCTCTTATCTGGTTAATACAGAAGGAAGGCGCGCATTTATTATCTCGGTACGGGCCCCCTCCTCTCTGGTGGGCGTTGTGAATATGGTTGATAGTGCTGCCCCCCCTCATGGGGGGAGGGGAGCTATCGCGATCATCGGTAACATGGCCGGCAGTTGCCCCCCCCCTCCCCGGGGGGATTATATCCGTTCAGGGCATTCCTCGCCCTCAAAGGGGTTCTGCTGTTGGGAGAGACGACATTGTTAAGGTGTGTTCTTCCGTCAACAGCAGGTATTCTGGGTTTGGCGTTGGCAGGCCATGCCCTAATTGCAAGCCTAGGTCTTTCTTCATTTATCCGCAGGGGACTGGCCGCCGCTCCCCGTGACCCGGGGACGCCTGCTCCAGTCCCCCTTCCGCGGGCCCCCCTTGGGGTCGGTCCTCTATCAAGCATGCAGCCCCTCCATAAAGGGGGGGAAGTGTGGTCAATAGTGTCTGCTGTAGCGAACAGCGGGTCCCTAGCGGTCCCTAAAGTGTCAGCTCTATTGATGTTTTTGTTTGCCCACAGTGGGTCCCTTTCAGGTGTACGCCGGAGTACCGGTTCGGTGTAAGGCGGACAGGGTGTGATGGCTGCTTCTGTCTGCAGACCGGGTCCTTTGCCGTTTCTCCGCAGGGAGCTGGCAACTGCTCTCCGTGGGCCGGAGATGCAAGTTCCAGCCCCCCTTCCGCGGGCCCTCTCTGGGGTCGGTCTTACTCCCGGTCTGTAGGTGAGTCTGAAGGGGCACGATGCCGGGAGGTCCTCTCCACAAATGGGCTGCCGAGCAGTGTCTTGTGCCCGCGCGGGGTCTGCCTTGCTCACCTCGGTTTTCCCTCCCAACTGGGAGTTCTCGCCTGGTGAGGCGCCGTGACCGCGTGTCGATGCGGTAGGAAGTGAGTGGGAAAGAGCAGCGATGACGGTCGGCACTGCCTGCGGACTGGGTCCCTCGCCGTTTCTCCGCAGGGAGCTGGTGACTGCTCCCCGTGTCCCGGGGATGCACGTCCCAGCCCCCCTTCCGCGGGCCCTCTTAGGGGTCGGTCTTACTCCCAGTCCGTAGGCGTGCTCCGTCCTATTTTCTGATGCGAGCTCGCGATATGATATGCGGGAGTGTTTTTGACAAATGTTTCCGCGGGTCTTACCCTGCCAGTCAGCAGACAATGGGAGGTCACTGAGACTATTTATTAAACGTAAGTCCCCCTGCAAGTGGGTAGTTCTATCTATCCAGAGAGTCCAGAGAGTCTCAGCCAGTCCCTCAGGGACGCCGGAAGTTCCGGGTCCCTGATCACGGCCCCGATGTCCGGGGGCGGAGGGCTGTGCACTCTGGCAGACTCCTTCGCTCTGATGTGCAGGAAGACGAGCTTGGTGTCTCCCCTGAAGGGGCAGTCGAGCCGCCGCTGGAATTCCAGGTCCTCCTCGGTCGGTGTGCTGAGCGCGCGGGGGAGCTCCACCTGCTGCCCCCCCCCCGGTGAACCACCTGCGTCGCAACACCTGCTCCCTGAGGACGTGTCCCCGCGGAAGGGACCTCCCCAGACGTACGAGATGGTAGTCTGGGGAGAACTGCAACGCCCAGTCCTGCGAAAGGATGCTCTTGAGCTGAGGCGAGGACCGGATGGCCCGTCCCCACGGGGTGCTCGCCGCTCCCGCCAGCCCGAGTAGCCTCTTCTGGTATGACCCCGGGAGGCCTCTCCGCAGGTCCACGTCGAGGTGCCTGGCGACAACCCCTCGCAGGGTCCGGACCTCGGCGCTGAGCCCGTCCAGGTTTCCTTCCCTGCAAAAATACTGGAGCCCCAGCCCCTGTACGATGTCTGCCATAGTGGCCGCCGCCTCCAGCTCCTGCAACGTTGAGTTGGGCAATGTCGCCAGCGCTTCCCTCCTGCGAACGAAGCCCCGCCAGCGGACCGCCGCCACCAGGGTGGCCGCCGGCCACCTTGCTGCCTTCCTGCGGAGGGCCCCGCGCCTTCGCAGGATGGCAAGGAACGAAACCACCGCGGTGGCCACGGTCCAGGATGTCCACGATGTCCCCGTCGGTCTCGTTGCCCGCGGCTCCGTCTGCTCCAGCGTAAACCTGCGTCGCTGCCTGTGGTACCTCCTGCGCGGCGGGAGGGCTCCGGACTCTGATGCCCTGCTCAGATGCCTGGTGTATGCCCCCTGCCGCGTTCCCCAGAACGTCGCCGCGAGCCTCATGCGGCAGGCCCAGATGCGGGAGCCTACCGCCGCCCGGATAGAACCTGCATGGGCGTACAGTGTCCTCCAGTCGTCTGGGCCTGTCCGTTCCCCCCAGCTCGGTCCCTGGAAAGGCGATGCCGGCCCCCCCAGGCTGGGGACCGTGACGGCGAAGGGAGAATACTGCCTCGTTGGGCGTTGCGCCCAATGCAGCGACCTCCCTTGCCTGGTGGCCAGCGCCTGTCTGAGCTCGCTTCCCGGGAGCTCCTGCTGCTCCTGCAGCATATTCTCGAATATGCCCGGTCCTTCTTCCTGCACCCTCTCCTGATGCAGCTGCCTCCCCGGGATGGTGCCCTCGAGCGCCTTCCTGGCGTTCGCGTTCATGAGGGAGACCATCTTCACCTGCGTAGAAGGCTGAAAGAGGAGAGTACGGGTAAAAGGAGAGTTGTCCTGCGGAAGGGGAAGAGGGTTTGTAGTTAGTTTCCCGTCTGATAGAACTAAGACAGGAAGGCGTCGGGTGGGAAGGTCGGGTCGCGCGCTGTGTCGGCCTCCACTGGGCTCGTTCGGCTCCTCCGATACTTCCCCTGCATGATTTTTCGAAAAATATGTCCACCCTCGCACACAATACTACATAATTTACAAATAAAATTATTATTGTCAGTAAAAAACGATTTTTTTGCCCGTTGGGGTGCATCGTCCGTGCTCTTCCCCTTTTCCTGGCTCGCGGAACAACCGTGTTCTGATTTGCCGCGCCGTCCGCCGCTATGGAGTCGATCCGACCGTCAGGGTCAGAACCCTCCTTCCGCCTGAGGTCATAACACGTGCGTTGCAACCTGTGAATGTAGTCGTGTCGCGCGAAACGAGCAGAATAGGCGTCCCAGCGTGCAGGTTCGCGACCCTGTTGTCCAAGAAGCTGAGCCCTCTCTGCTCCCAGATCGTCACATGTCGTGCAGATTCCGGACACCTCCACCTTCGCCCTTACCGTTATGTCTCGAGCCTTGAGCAGGGTTTTCACGTATATTTTGAAGGTTTCAGCACATACTGCCCACTGGTCCTCTGTGTCGAACTTATACAAGTCGTACTGCACACCATAATCGATGGGTGGAATTTGGCGCGCACCACTTACCGGCATCCTCTGTGGTGCTCCTTTCAACATATTCGTATCCGCCCACTCGCGGAACACCTCCTCGTGGTAGGAAATCTTCGTCACCACCGCCTTCGCCACAGGGAATGCACTTGTTGCCGGTAGTTCCCCCTTCTCTTCAAGGATAGCTGCCTTATATCGCTGGTACGAGCTCCTGGGGAGCGCCCACACTGTTCTGAACGCCTCCTCGCAGATCTCCTTTTCGAAAAGCTTCAGGGTGCCGATAACACGCTCTCCAGACTCGCGCTTCACCATCGCTTTGCGCATAGTTGCCATAATGTAAGACCTGAACTCAGTTTGGCCCATGCGCTCCTTATGCTCCATATTGCCCTTGAATGTGCTGAACAAGAAACTGCAGTTCCGATCGCACCCACAGCTGAA
The DNA here is from genome assembly GCA_001247695.2 of Cymbomonas tetramitiformis. Taxonomy (NCBI): domain Eukaryota; kingdom Viridiplantae; phylum Chlorophyta; class Pyramimonadophyceae; order Pyramimonadales; family Pyramimonadaceae; genus Cymbomonas; species Cymbomonas tetramitiformis. The sequence goes on from LGRX02012755.1 coordinate 24,299, forward strand.
ACCGCCCTCGCATAGTTCGGGAATATTGGACTGTGCAATTTGAAGAGTCTTCTGCTTTGACAATCTCCTGCCGCTGGAGTTGCTGCTATTGCTGCTCATCTTGCGAGACGCGTACCGTTGTTATGTTGTTTCATATTTGAACGCTTACCTGATATGAGGGTCCTTGTTTCCTAGAACTTGGGCGGGGCGATGACAGTGACCGCCCAAGTTTTCGAAGACTTGGGCGGGGCGATGACAGTGACCGCCCAAGTTTTCGAAGACTTGGGCGGGGCGATGACAGTGACCGCCCAAGTTTTCGAAGACTTGGGCGGGGCGATGACGGTGACCGCCCAAGTTTTCGAAGACTTGGGCGGGGCGATGACGGTGACCGCCCAAGTTTTC
>LGRX02012756.1:0-10025 GCA_001247695.2 Cymbomonas tetramitiformis
TCCGCCGTGGGGCATGGGGCATAGGGGTGCGTGGAGCATGGGGCATAGGGTGTGCAAGTGGGGCATGGGGCATAGGGTGCCGGCCCCAACCATCAACCCCCCCCAACTCCCCCCCATAAGTATTATATTTAATAAGATTGATTTATTTTATTAATGTGGGGGGGATAAATTAAATCAACTATGGGGGGCGGGCGGGTGGAGGGTGTTTTTATTATTATTATTATTATTTCGGCAACGGAATAAAATCGATAGGCACGATTTCTGCGATTAATCGATAAAACAATATCGGGCGTCAATACCCGACTTTTATGTCCATGGATCCGTCCGGCTCCTCCCCCACCCCCTGCGCGGCTATCGACATATCCAACCTCCCCCCCCTCCCCACCTTCCCCCCACCATATCGCCCTCGTCTCCATACCAGACAGTATGTTATAAATACAAATATAAATATAATACTTGTGTATATTATGACGTACAGTAAATATATTAGATTCCGTAATTTCTTTATATAATTATATGATTATACGATTATATGCTTTAAACAATAATACAATAATATAATTGTATGCTTTAAAATATAGAATGGACTTTTCACGTTTTCAGTGAAGATGGCATGGGACCTGTGGTAAATTCCATATTTAAGTACATGGGAAAACTGTAGAAAACGACAAGATTTTGTACAAAGCGACATATGAATTTCCGTGAGGTAACAGTTTTCCCGCGAGCGACAACGCGTGACGACTGACGTGGCGTGAGGAAGCGATTTCGCCAGAAATCGCCGGCGACACGAGCGTGGCAACGCTTGTGTCACGCCTTGATGAGGTCAGGTCGCGATTTCAGGTCAGCATGGCGCGATCAGGCCATGACATCCTTCCCACCTGGTGTTGGATAGGCTTTATCGGGTGGCGAGGGGGAGGGATGGGGGGCGGCGGAAACATGGTTCATATATGGAGGGGGTTCGGCTTTCGTCCACATGTCGGCCTTCTCAGCCAGTGTGCAGGGACAGCCGAACCTGCCGAGGGAGTGCGTGACGGTCTTGCCGTGCTTGAATTTGCAGGAGCGGCAGGGGTGGCCAATGGACTTGTCATTGGGGTCGGAGGGGGTGAACTTCAGGCCTTGCCAGGTGCCAGAGGGGGCGGAGTCCTTGTTGGTGGAGCCGGAGTGCTTGAGCTTGGCCGCCTTGTAGAGGCTAGAGGGCCTTCTCGTGCTCGAGGAAGTCAGTCCTGGTGCCGCCCCGTAGTGGTGAGCGGGGCCTGGCTGGGGGTGGTGTGGTAGTCCGAGGGTGCGCGCCCTTGCCCCCCTTGCCCCCCTTGCCGCCCTTCCCGTTAGGGTGCTTCTCCTTCTGCTTGGCCTTGTCAGCCGAGCCGCGCCCTCCCTCACGGACTTCCCCCGTCATGGAGGCAGCTCGGGGGCGGGATGAAGAGCCAGGGAGCTGGGAATGGTGGGCAGAGCCCTGGGTGTACCATACCTTCCCGATGGCCTCAATGAACTTCTGAAGGCCACCGGGGTAGCCAGAGGAGGTCAAGCGGTCCTGCTCGTCGTAGGCACGGATGACTTCGAAGTACAGGGGGATGGAGAACAGGTGCTCAGCCGACTCCTGGGAGGCCCGCAAGATCTCAATGAGGACCTCCTGCTCCTGCTGTCCAGTGAAGGCGGGGTGGAGCTGCGCCTGTGGTTGCCAATGAGGGTGGTGAAGGTGTTGAGCTTCACGGCGGGGTCTTCGGACTCAGAGATCCGTAGGGCTTTGGCCTTGGTGAGGAAGGAGTTGTCCAGGGAGGGGGGGTAGGTAATCAGACGGCAGTGCACGTGGAGTAACAGCCGTCTCCCGTCCACTTGAGCCTGCGGGGAGTGGGGAGTCCTTCACAATTTGTGACAACACAATTTGTGTGTTGCCACAAGTAGCCCCAAGCAGAAGTTGAGCCAGAAGACCATTGGAGATACCGTCGTAGGCTTCGTCCTTCAGTCGGCGTTGAAGATTAAGTAGTGCTGGGGCGTGGCCAGGTCGAGTGGCGGTGAGGACACGGGTCAGGGCGTCACAAAACCTCTTGAAGACAATGTCGCCGCCCGTGGTGAGAAAGTTCAATTGAAGATCTCGTTGTTGCTGACGCTCGTGAATATCGGTGAGGGCGTAGTAGGCGGTCTTCAGCTGTTTCAGAAGTGGAGCGACGTCAGGGGTAGTGGAGCGCGTGTTGTAGGCGCTGGCGTTGTCGTCCATGATGTGCTTGATCCTGGTTGGGGGAAGTGCTTGGCCATCTCGATGTTGCAATGGCGTTACTTCTGGAATAGTTTCCAATCCCTTCGTGGTGTCAAACATCTTGTCAGAAGTAATGACGACTGAAGATGGCGTCGAAGATGAAGTAGTTGTACTCGCCAGAGTGCGAGCCAGTAAGGTGGCGTCGTTGCATTCATCTCGTACTTTGATGAGGTCGTTGATGACAGTCTCGTTGAGTTGATTAATGTCGTTGAGTTCCTCCTTCGTGACGTAATTCTCGTAGATCTCGTCGGTCTGGGCAGCTGAGCGTTGAAATGCAGATCCAAGCGAGGCGAGGGTGGTGGAGAGCTCAGCGACGGTGGCGGTGAGCGCCAAGGTATGGTATCGGCTGTGGGCGGCCTTATCAATTGATTCTGATATTTTCGGGCCAATAATCAATCGATTCCAATAATTTCAAGATTATATCAATTGATTTCGATTTTTCTAGCGGTCTAATCGATTGATTCAAATATTTTAGAGGCGCTATCAATTGATTTTGTCATGTTAGGGGCGCCAATCAATCAATATTGATATCACTTTAAATTTACTGATATATCGGGATATCAATATTATCAATATATCAAAATGTGTTTGAGTTCTAAGCAGTTACAGTAAACACTCATATTTAATGAAACAGAGATCTGGCGCCAGCCAGCCAAATCACTAAAATCGTGACCCCCTCCCCCCTCGCCGGCGCCGGCGTGCTAACGAATTCGTTCATTAGAAGGAACCCGATTCATGAGCGGCCAGCGCCATTCGTTATCTTCAGGGTAGATATCTTCCGCGGAGGTGACTCGGCCCGCATTGGGAATTTACTTCGGCCACATTTCGGCCCGTCTCGGCCCGAACCCAAAATTGCCCGCCGCAGGCGCAAAATTTTAATTTTAAGTATGACAATTTGTCAAAAATCGATAAAATTTTGGAAATTTATCGATTTTCCCCTCAATGCGACTCGGCCCATCCGCAACTTTTCCTTCGGCCCGCCTTCGGCCCGGGCCTCCGTGACACGGCCCCGGGCCGGCCAATCCCAGGAAGATATCTTCCCTGGTTATCTTCCTCAGCCTCACAAACTGAAATTTTCGAGAAAACTGTGTGCTGATTTTTCGAACGTGGTAAAATGGACCCAACGAGTAGGCATCATATACATAGCTTATACGATGGTGTATACCCCGTAACACCAATGATTACAGCAAAATGATGCGCCTCGCTTAGCCTAATGCCATGTGTACCGCGACAAGCTATGCCAGCGTCAATTTCTTATTTTTAAGATTGCCGAAAGCATGCCAGCCAGCGAGCCTTCCTTATTTTGGACCTCTTCCTTATTTTTTTGGGTCCAGCCAGCCAAATCACTAAAATCGTGACCCCCTCCCCCCCCCCCCAACGCTGGCTGATTCCTTAACGGTGAATTCCTTAATACTGAGTGTTTACTGTAACACTTACATCAGCACAGAGCGGTATGATATGTTCAACTATATCTTTCTAACCTAATTCAATGCAGCCATAAGCGAGTGCTCTATTGTACCCTCTTTCAAATTCTTCCTCAAATCTGAGTGCATGCCAGTTACTATTGAAAACGCACGCTCCACCCCCGCAGTGGAGGCAGGCACACCCAAGAACTGCCTAGCCATTCTAGCGACTGAAGGGAACTTGTTCCCATTTTCTCTCCACCAATCTTGCACCTCCACATCTTTCTTAGCCAAGGGGAACTCTAAATACAGTTCAAGCTCACTCTTCTCCTTCACCTCTTTCAGCTCTGCAGGAATTTCAGGCAGCGGCCGATTCTTCCGCGACCTCCTCCTTACGCCTTTCACGGAAAGCGGCAATCTCCTGCTCATGGCCGACTAAGTTCTCTATCGGCTCCCAAGTATCCGCGGCATCACTATTGTCTATTGCCCGACGTTAGGTTGGGTTAACCCAACTTAGCTTAAGAGCACGTGGGGGCTTCCTCGAAGCTCCTGTGAAAATTTGGAGACCTATGTTGGCAAGTTCTCGAGCTGCTCTTTCTTTGATGTCGTGTCATCAAAATTTTGATCCGAGCTCATCTCGACCCTCAAAATATGCGTTGAAGTGGCATGGGTATTTGTCATTTTTGTAAAGTTGGGTTAACCCAACTTAGCTTCAAAAGCACGTGGGGGCTTCCTCGAAGCGCCTATGAAAATTTGGAGACCTATGTTGGCACGTTCTCGAGTTGCTTTTTCGCTAATGTCGTGTCAAAATTTTGATTCGAGGTCATCTTGACCCTCAAAATATGCATTGAAGAAGCATGGGTATTAAAAACCCCCAAAATTCCTTGAAAATACCACACAGTTTTGCACCCCTTTGCATATTTACCCATTTTTCTCACCGATCAAATGGATTTGCCTAACCATGCATATACGTGCACGAAAGAGGACATTTTCGCCGTCATTTTGAGCTAATAAAATATAGCATCCGGTAACTACAGCTCTCGATAGCGCCATCGGAACTAAGTTGGGGTACCATTACTTAAACCCCCTTTAGGTTGGGTTACCCCAACTTTGGGTAATAGACACTATACCCTTCCCAACCTATCAACCATTGTGGGGTTGCTCCAGATAGGCGTTCCGTTTTTATTATGCGCACGACATAGTCTACCTCATCACTTCCAGCAGGATCGAAAGGGGGACTGCTGGGTTCTCTTGACATGACCGGTTCCTTGAGCACGCAGGGTTACACCGACCGGAGGCACTTTGGCGTTTGCTGCCACGCCCACGTTTCCCCATGATGATGATCTCTCTTCGGATACCCTCGGATACCCTCGGATACCCTGTTTCAATTTTCGTTACCGCTTCTAGATAATCAAAGATCAATCGATCGAGGGTGCAACAGGTCCTGAACCAGGACTCGTAATCGTCTCTATGGGCCTATCAAGCCCCAGTTTTTGCATTGTCCCGGATCGGTTTTTGATATTTCGATATATCAAATACAAGTGATATCGCAAATCGACGACGGTAATCAATCGATATTGAGATGCTACCACTGTCAAACGATTGATACCGATATTCCGAGGGGTCTATCGATTGATATTGATATGTCGTCCTAATCAATCAATCGATACCAATAATTCTGATATTCAAAATTTGGTCATCAATTGATACTGATTTTCTGATATATCAATAAATCAGAATATCAGCACAACAGATACCATACCTTGGTTGATATGGGTTCGCTTGGAAGCGATATGATATATGATATATAGCGAGGCTATTATGGAACGTTAATAGCTCACGCAGCGTCTGTGTGGATATGAGTGCAGTGCTTCTTCAGAAGTGACTGCTGTAGCCCAACGCTACCTCATTTTACGCAATGCCCCGCATCTCATAGATGCCACCACAATTGGGTTGTGAACCCAAGGCATTGGTTGAACAATCAGTATCGGCTGAACGAATAAGCCATATGATACTCGCATGCTTGTTCAGAACATGCTAGAAGCGAAGATGAGTTTTCTCCGAACACTTTCGGTTCTTCAAGACTTCATCTTGCTTTGTCATCTCGATGCCACAACCTGGCCTCTCGATGACAGGTGTCACTCAAGGTGAGTGAATGACAAATGGTATGACTGTATATGTCATAGTCGACCGTACTGACGACTGTCATAAATGTATGACGCGACTCGACCTGTACAGTCATGATCGACCATACTGTCAACTGTCATAATAATATATGACATGACATGACATGACATGACATGGTATGACGTGTATGACAGGTATGACACGTATGACATGTATGACACATATGTCATCGGTCATAACCCTGACAGATCTCCCCTCTCAAGAGAGTTGTGACCTCACAACGGGCATACCTTTGTATATGTCTTTGATGTCTTTGTTGTTGTCGCTTCTTGCTGGTACCAGTCTTCTTACACCGCTTTGAGGCGTCCCTCATGGTGTTTTTAGGTTATTGGGGGGAACTGAGTCCACTTTAGTCCCTCACCTTAGGCATTTAGCCATACAGTCCTTAGGATGTAGCCCACCTTTTCGGAAATCGTATCGTTGAGTGACGTTCCAAGGTTCAATGAAGAGCGTTTTCGCGATACAATCCTACGCTGGATTACTGATTGATCCACACGTTATCATGTATGTGCTAGACGATTCAAAGCATCCGAAGTCTACGTTACGGATTATTTGCGCTAGCCGTCGTCGCCTTTGCGCGATCGATGATCCCACGATTATAACGAATTATATTCGAACGATTCTCGGCCTAATATAGTGCACCCAACTCTTCCTCCCCTCCTTAAGCTACTTTGGAGGATCCTAGGCGGTGATGGGGAGCCCGATTTCGATAATAAACGAACAAAGGGGCTTGTTTTAATGCAAACGGAGCGGCCCTGCTTAACGGAATTGGACTTATAATCCTTTACCGGTCTGCTCAACTCCTCAATATTTTGTCCAGTACGCACGCTTTGACGAACATCTATCGCGATGAGTGAGAATGGATTCGCCACGTACTAATGTGAAATTTATTTAGTTATGTTTGTCAAGCACAACTTAGGATCACAACTCCGTCTACCTCAGTCGATATCTCCGGTAACTCGGGTGACTGGCCAAAAATCCGATGACAAACCACGGTTTTGACAAAGGTAGCATTTAGCAGTTTTTATTTATCCACAGATATGATATCTCGCATGTGTGCGTATCTGTGCAAGGGTATGATTTTGAACAAGGCTCACTACACCTTTAGCAAGGAAAGATCAATTCCCGCTTCAATGCAACATAATGATAAACATTAAGAGCAAGGTTATATAGATGATCGACATGTATTAGTATATATTACAAGAAGTAAGGGCATAAGGCTTAATATAATGGTTAGCCTTCATAGGCAGCTATAATGTCTGCTGCATTGGTCAGCTCTGTGGCTTTGACCCAGGTGTCATGCTCAGGACCGTAGCCTGCATATCGTACTAAATAGTATTTGACACCTCTAGTGAACTTATCCGAGAGTATATGTGATATCTCAAACAGTGGTTGCCCTTCTTCGGTGATCATCTGTGGCAGAGGCAATGGTGCTTGGATCGAGTCATTGTACAGCTCTAATCTGGATACAGGCTGTACCGGATGAATACGGATATCAAGATTTCCGAAATCTAACTCGTATGCACGTCCATGGCTAAGCACTTTTGAAATAGTGAACGGCCCAATATATGGCTGCTTAAAGTGTCTGCCTGCCTCTGTCAAACCAGTCCATTGAATAAACTCGGTCCGTAAAAGAACTTTCTGCCCAACTGCAAACTGCTTAGGCATGTGAGTCTTATTGAACCTGGCTTGGCTAATTTCTGCTGCTCGGGAAATGTTGTCTACCGCGTTGGCATGAACAGCCGAGTACTGGTCAAAATGATCTCGAATAGCTCTTTGTATTGGAACAGGAGCTTCTGGCGGAATAGTGATAACCAGGTCATGAGGCGAGAGTGGTTGCGCCATCGAGTCGAGATAAAATGGTGAATAACCAGTTGATGCAGAAACGGTATTGTTAATTGCAAACTCCACCAGAGGCAACTTGTCCTCCCACGAATTGGCTGAAGTATCATTGCAACAACACCAGAAAATGAAAATGCTACTAATCAGTTTGTAAACCAGAGGATGGTGAAATCATATCATGAATCAACAATTTGAAAAATACCTGAGGATGTCCTCAATGAAGGCATGGCTCCTCTCATTGGCAGCATTCGACTGTGGATGGTGTGATGACGTCATGGACAATCTCGTACCAGTAGATTTCCACAGTGTCTGCCAGAATGTAGAGGTGAATCTGGGGTCTCGATCTGAGATGATGTTCCTCGGAAGACCATGGAGCTTGAAGATATGTTGCATATAGATGGAAGCAGTATGCTGAGCTGTCCAGGTCATGCTGAAGGGAATGAGATGACAACGATGAGAGAATTGGCACATTACCACAAATATACTGTCGTGCCCATTATTGGTGATAGGCAGATCAGTGATCCAATCAAGAGATACATCAAGCCATTTTGTCTTAGGCACAGAATATCGTATGTGTGCCTGACCATAAGGCTTGTGTCGCCTCGTTTTTTGGCGCTGACAAACGGGGCACTCCCGAATGTACTTGATGGCTGCCGTTGTCATTCCTGGCCAATAATACCGGCTACGCAGAAGATGAAGCATGCGATTTTTGCCTACATGACCAGAAATAGTGGCTGAGTGGCACTCATGAAGAAGAATGTGGCGGAGCTGTGTGATCTCACCGTCATCTGTGGGGAGTTTAGCTGTTGGTGGAATGTACAGCTGTCTGCCATATATGGTCTTACGATAGATCAACCCTTGAATGAGCTCGAAGCTGTAGTTGCTGACTGACTGTGATGAAGTCGATGATGTCAGCTTAGCCAAAATAGTCTGTGCAAATGTGTCACGATCATATTCGGATATAATGATGTCGTGTAGCTGATGAGCTGATGAAGAAGATATAAGAGCAATGAATGTAGGATCTGCAGATGGAATGATCTCACTGATGTCCATATGATGAAGACAATCAGTAAGTTCAAAAAGTGCAGAGATACGCGTGAGTGCGTCTGCAACCTTATTCTTCTCGCCAGCAATGTGCTCTACACGGAAGTTGTACTCAGAGAGTTCGTCCAACCACCGTGCCTGTTTGGGGCTCAGTGTGGATTTGGTCTGGAAATAAACCAGTGGCTGATGATCTGAGCGTACAATAGTCTCAGGAGCTCCCAACAAGATGTGGCGAAAGAATCGGAAGCCTTCCACAATGGCAAATAGCTCGATCTCGGGAATAGGCCAACGTCTCTGTGTATCGGATAGAGTGACGCTGTGATAGCCACATGGCTTCATACCTTTTCCTTGATCCTGGAGTAATACTTGGCCAACGTGTGTGCCTGATCCATCGACCTCCAAAATAGATGGCAGTTTCTGATCTGGGAGCTGCAATATTGGAGCGTTACAGATGGCACTTTTGAGGTTATCAAATGCCTGCTGCTGCTCAGATTCCCAGACAAATTCTGCATTATCTTTAAGGAGACGATTGAGAGGTTCGGCAACTTTGGAGAACTTTGGTATGAATCTCCTAAATTGACCAACCATGCCCAAGAATGACCGAAGGGATGACTTGCCATCTTTAGCCATACGGCGTAGAAGAGGCTGCTTTCCAACGGTAGGACCATAAGACACTGGAGGCTGAATTGCCATGACTGCTCTGATCCTGTCTTCGATGATGGATAGGCCTGCTTCAGATATGTGATGTCCGATAAAATCTATAGATCTAACGAACAACTCCACCTTGGAAGGCCTGATGAAAAACTGGTGATCTCTGCAACGCTGGAGGAACTGTCGAACATGCTTCACATGACTGTCGAAATCTGGACTGTATACGATAGTGTCGTCCATGAATATGACAAGGAACTGGTCGATGAAGTCGAAAAATGCCCGATTTCCTACACGAAGTGCTGTTGCGGGAGCATTGGTCAATCCGAAAGGCATAACTGTCCATTCATAAGAACCGTATCTGGTGCGAATAGCAGTTTTATGTATATCATCCGGATGAATGGGGATTTGGTGAAAGAACTGGTTGAAATCAAATCTACTGAACCATCTTGATTCCTTCAGCTGCTCTAGTAGGGTGTCATGTGGTGGTAGTGGATACGTGTCCTTGACGGTGATGTTATTCAGGGCACGATAATCACAACACATCCTCCACTTTCCCCCTGGCTTAGGAGCGAAAATGATTGGGCATCCATATGGCGATGATGATGGACGAAGGATACCCAACTCGACATATTTGATGATTTGCC